>CAOJBJ012200374.1:0-10710 GCA_948291685.1 Euphorbia celastroides | reverse complement strand
AGAGAGAAGGATGATAGTAACATCTGGAGAGAGGGGAAAATGAGAGAAGGAGAGTGCAGAAAAGGACAAAAAATGGGTAAAAACAAAATTAAATAGTGTAATGTCACATAAACATAAATAAGTAGGAGCCTTTATGTAAAGTTAATAATATTCTGCCTCCATTGTTTCTTATCGGCTTACTCATATATCCACTTGATTTGTGTTGTTTCTTTGCCTGAAAATAGGACGGTTGGAATTTCCAGCGAGATTCCGGTGAGATCCAGCTGAAAATGGGGTTTCTCGCTTCGTCTAATAGATTAATATTTTTTTTGTTTGTCTCTTTTTGGTTGTTGTTGTACTTCCAGCTGTGAATTGTGCTTATTTTAGTATTGATGAAACAATAATAGCAATTTACAAGTAAAAAATGTTCAATTTTTCAGAGTTTTTTTCATCACAATCATTGTTCTGAGATTAAGTTTTGGTTGTATATAATGATCTATAATGTCGTTCTATAAACTTATAATGATTTATAATGTTATCTTGTAAATCTATAACCATCTATAATGTTATTTTGCAAACCTATAAATGATCTATAATGTCGTTCTATAAACTTTTAGTAATCTATAATGTTATTTTGTAAACTTATAATCATCTATAATGTCATTTTGTAAACTTATAGTCATCTATAATGTTATTTTGTAAACCTATAATCATCTATAATGTCATTTTGTAAGTCTGTAACGATCTATAATGATCTATAATGTCATTTTGTAATTCTATAATGATCTATAATGTCATTTTCTAAACCTATTATGATATATAACATTATGAGTTTGTGAGCGGGTGAACCTCTTCTTCCCCTTCCCCCAGTCGGTCGGTCTTTGGGACTTGCCAAAAACTATGCGGACAAGAGAAGGTTCGAAAAGGATTTAATTACAAGGACTTGGAGGGTGGACAGGGTGTACCTGCCACATCACATACTCGCAACGGGAGGGAGAACTTGCGTTAAAATCGAGCATGTCGCCCGGATATTAGGGTTTGAAATACCGAGTATCCACATTAAAAGGACATTTGGTGGCTATGACATGCCAAAAATACTTGGTTTAGAAAACAATTTAAAACTATAGCTAAATAGCAAATCATTTTCAGAAAACAGTTTGGAGTTGTCACCTGGTTCAACTCATAACCAGGAATTAACAGAGAAATAGGTCCGTGCGAAATATTTACTTACGGCATCGATCCAACATTAGTATGACATTGCATGAAATGACTCACATTATGGTGCCCTTAGGGTAGCTTTTATTACATGCTTTCTTTATAAAATAAAACAATATACCATGCAAAATCGTTGCGTTAGTCGAGCGCGGGTTAGAAATACTTATATAGTATCCTTTGCGTTGATTCATGATAGAGAAATCAATGATCACTAACAAATACTTTTAGATGCAATCAATCAATGCAATAAAATTGGGCTTAGGAGTCAGGAACCCTCAATTTACCTTTCCTTATGGTCGGGTTCTTTCGATGGGCCAGTTTGGAACTGATTGTGCAGTAGGCTTGGAGAACTTCGGCAGAACTTCGGGTTGTATTTTGGTGATATCCGAACTAGGCCGGATCTTAGTTTCGGCAAAATCTCGATAGGATCGATGATTTGAGAGACAATCCCAAATTATAGGAGGCTATAGAAGGGCATATGAGGTGAAATTTCTGCCGGTTCTGATCAAAAGCTTACCCATACCTAGAAGCAGATTAAGTTTTCATCATTGGGCTGGGTGGGCTATGTTCACAAGATCATTATAGGAAATTTCTATAACATTATATATCGTTATAGAAAAATTTATGACATTATGGATCATTATAGAAAAAATCTATAACCTTATAGATCATTATAGGAAAATTTACGACATTATAACAAAAAAATCTATAACCTTATACATTATTATAGAAAAAAAATCTATAATTCAAATTTTTTTTCATCAAAAGTGTATCATCATGGATATTGTTTTAAAGATAAAAATAAAACGAATAAAATATTTTAAAGAACCGAGTCCAAAAAATCAACGATTTGAGAGATATGACAGTTTTAAGTTTCGAAAATTCAAATTAATTAATTGAGAAAAAGCTGCATTGACATTTCGGGGAGATGGACATGTAGAGAAAGAGAATGTAAAAAAATGATAAAAAAAAATAAAAATATAATTAAAAAATTAAAGATCATGTAAATATAAACAAAAAAAATCTTTATATAAAATTAATAATATTTTAAAAAATAAAATGAAATCTAAACGAGTTACGAAGAAATTTTACACAAATTAACAATACCTGACTTTGGCCAGTAAAGTCGCACGTAGCCGACACACGGCAAGTCGGTGAAAACAGAACCGAAAAACCTACCGGAGAGGCATTGAGCAAAGGTTTAGGCTTTAGGGTTTATGGCTCTGCACCCCTTGCCCTTCATTTCCTATTATTAGTCCATTTCATTCTGGTATGTTCCTTATTCTTCTCTATCCTTTCTCCCTTCCCCCTCCATCCTCTGCCTTAAATTGGCTTTCTTCAATACCTATTTCGCTGTTAATTCTGCTTGCCCGAAGCAATTCATGAGTTTCGTCTCAATTGTTTGTTGTATCGAAGTTTGAATCTAATGGCGAGAAGTTCTTTTGCTTCTCTTCTTCGTGCCTACGCTTCTAAAAGAAGGGTTTCTAGGTCTACACTTGTATTCTCTGATCGAAGTTTATATTCTAATAGGCAATTCAACGAGAATTATTTAATCCATATATATGGTACTAATTTTGCTATCCCCTGTCGTCTGTTCTCGACTAGTTTGTTTTCCTCTATTGATTCTAAGTTCCCCTCGCATGATCCAAAATTGAACCCTTGTGGTTCCGTCAGCGGGAGGGGATATTGTTCTGATATTAACAAAAGCGATTCTGAGAATAATATTATTGAGCAGTTGAATGAGGAAAATAGTGTGGATATTGCGGAAGGCTTAAGCTTAGAAGGGCTTAGTGATGCTGAAAATGAAGGTGTAACTAGTGATACTCTTGAGATTGCTGTTTCTGATTCTGTATTCCTTGAAGAGGAAAGTGATAACCAGAATACTAATAGCGAGAAAATTGTAAGGAAAGAAAATGTGGCTTTTGCTGATCCTGTGGAGTTATACCGCGAGCTTTGCAATGCTGAAACGAAAGCTGAGCTTAATCGGTCGGATTGGGAGACTCTACAAGTGATATTCTCTTATTTCTCTCATTCAGGCTGGGCTGCCAATCAGGCTCTTGCAATTTATATTGGCAAGTCCTTTTTCCCCACTGCTGTTAGTAAATTCAAGAGTTTTTTCTTCGAGAAATGCTCTGCTGAGGTTGCTTCACACTTGGTTTCATTGGGGCCCTGTGACGATGCTGTTAGGTTCCTTTTTCCTCTGTTTGTTGAGTATTGCATTGAGACCTTTCCAGATGAGATTAAGCGGTTTCGAAGCATGATCAACTCAGCTGACCTCACAAAGCCGCACACATGGTTTCCCTTTGCGAGGGCAATGAAACGTAGAATAATTTATCACTGTGGCCCAACAAACAGTGGCAAGACTTACAATGCTCTGCAGCGGTTTATGGAAGCTAAGAAGGGTATTTATTGCAGTCCACTGAGGCTGTTGGCTATGGAAGTGTTTGATAAGGTGAATGCTCGTGGAGTTTACTGCAGTCTTCTCACAGGCCAGGAGAAGAAACATGTGCCATTCTCGAATCATGTAGCTTGTACTGTAGAAATGGTGTCTACTGATGAACTGTATGATGTGGCAGTTGTTGATGAGATTCAGATGATGGCAGACCCCTTCAGAGGCTATGCTTGGACAAGAGCATTGCTTGGTTTGATGGCTGATGAGATTCATCTGTGTGGTGATCCAAGTGTTCTTAATATTGTAAGAAAGATCTGTTTGGAGACTGGGGACGAATTGATTGAAAACCATTATGATAGATTCAAGCCATTGGTAGTTGAAGCCAAAACTCTGCTAGGGAATCTTCAAAATGTGCGGTCTGGGGACTGTGTTGTTGCATTCTCAAGAAGAGAGATTTTTGAGGTGAAATTGGCAATTGAAAAACAGACAAAGCACCGCTGTTGTGTTATCTATGGTGGCTTACCTCCAGAGACTCGAAGGCAACAGGCTAACTTATTCAACGATCAAGACAATGAATTTGATGTGCTGGTTGCAAGTGATGCTGTTGGGATGGGGTTGAATCTCAACATCAGAAGAGTCGGTTTTTACAGTCTCTCAAAGTACAATGGGGACAAGGTTGTTCCAGTTCCAGCATCGCAGGTTAAACAAATTGCTGGAAGAGCTGGAAGGAGAGGAAGCATATATCCAGATGGATTAACAACCACTCTGCATTTAGATGATCTGAGTTACTTGATTGAGTGTTTAAAGCAGCCATTTGAGGAAGTAAAGAAAGTGGGCCTCTTTCCTTTCTTCGAGCAAGTTGAACTATTTGCTGGGCAACTCCCAGATGTTACTTTTCCCGTGCTGCTTGAAAAATTTGGTGAGAACTGCCGCCTTGATGGGTCATACTTCTTGTGCAGGCATGATCATATAAAAAAGGTGGCAAATATGTTAGAGAAGGTTCAGGGGTTATCGTTGGAAGATCGTTTTAATTTCTGTTTCTCTCCAGTTAATATTAGAGATCCGAAGGCAATGTATTATCTTTTAAGATTTGCCTCTTCTTATAGTCAGAAGGTTCCTGTTAGTATAGCGATGGGCATGCCAAAGGGGTCTGCTCGAAACGATACAGAGCTCCTTGATCTTGAAACTAGACATCAAGTGCTTTCGATGTATTTGTGGTTACATAATCAGTTTGAAGGTGAAAGATTTCCATATGCAAAGAAAGCAGAGGAAATGGCAGTAGAAATTGCTGATTTGTTGGGTCAATCACTTGTTAAAGCTCAGTGGCAACCGGAATCAAGGAGGCCTCAGAGACCAAAGCCTCAGCAAAACGAAGATACTGATAAGGGGCCTCGGTCTCTCATCAAAATGCAGATGCAGTAAGTCCTTATGAGTTGAGTGAATTAATCTCACAGCTGACTGAATTAACCAAGTATAATTAGTTCCTAGCAATGAACTGCTCTTCTGCAATTGCTTTTGCCTATTCTGTTTTGTCATATGTTTTGTTTAAAACTTGCTGGTGATATCTGTTTAGACGCCATCTATGTGTTGAATAGATTGTGCTTTGTCACTAGGCATATTTGTTAGAAGTCAGTATTTCAGTTCTTATTGAAAAACAGCTTTTTGATATCAAAGAGTAATCCTAGGAATTTGTAGTGAACTTATCTTGTACATAGGTTGCAACTCAATCAATTTGCATATGATGTTAATGCCTAAATAGTGTCCTTTTGTTAATCAGGAAAGATGTATGTTACGGGATTAGATCTTTAAATAATTTGTGAAAATGTAGCTGAACCTAGCTCTAAATATCTGATTTATACCCGATAGGCAGTGTTTTCTTTGTTCTTTTTTTTTGGATGCAGTAGTATTGATTAAACACCTGAATCATGTCTGTTGACCTTGCAGGAAAAGGCTACAAAATGAGTCAGCAAAGGAGCATAAAGAGGCTGCAGCTCTGTAAAAACTAACAGGTCTTACTGGTGCTTGCTTCTGATTTCCTTTCTCTGTTACACTTTCCAGCTGAATCTCCATTCTGTAATCAATGGAATGCTTGAAGTATGTTACTCTGTGGTCAAACATTGAGGATAGATAGTGGTTAGGATTCCTAGGTGCTAGCAGTAGATGTATTACAAGGAACTGAAGGTTCATTACTAGTGAGATTTTTTTTTTATTTCCTTGAATATTTATTTGAGATAAATATTACAAGGAACTGAAGGCCCGTTAGTTACTACTGCAGATTTTTTGATTCCTTGAATATTTATGAGATAAAGGGTTGGGTGCTGATACGTGAGCTAGAAAATAATTCGAATAAGAATAGAGGATTTTGAGCATGAGCGTTAAGCATGTGTCAACTCAGATTGTAAAGTTGTAAACACCAGGCGTACATTGAACGGATTATTAGAGCGGATCAGTGGAATATAGTATAACCATTTGTGATCTGCTAGTGTTGTTATGAAGTGCTTGCAGCACAGAGAAGGGAGTGTTTGGAGGAAGCAATTTACCAGAGAAAATTAATGAATGGAATAATATATTTTAAACCATCAGCGGCCTTTACAAATTTTGGGTTCTCCCCAGCACAAATTGGGCATCACGAGACGAGATTTGAGTGATTGCATGAGAGGTGTGGTTCATCAGGAATAATTGGGCATCCCTTAAATGCCAAATTATTCGTCCCCTTGCTGATTTTCGCTTGTTCAGGTCCATGCTTGTTAAGATGTTATTTATTGTAATGAACACTAAGGGTTCGTTTGTGAATTCACAGAATATCTATTCCGAGGAATAGAAAAAAAAAAGAATGTAAAATAGATGAGATTGGTAGAGTATCTGTTTTCGGAAGAAATAGTTATTCCATACCTCTTCTATACATTATGAAATAGCTATTCCTTTATAAACTCTAATTTTATAGAAGAATAGCTATTCCAAGAAGTGAATAAGATTCATGAATAGCTACTCCATCCAACCATTAGCACTCACTTATATTCATAACTTTTTCATTCATTTTTTTTTCTATTACATGAAATAGATATTCCATTAACCAAACGAGCCCTAATGTAAATACAAATTTGTTGGTTTTAATATTTGGTAATGGCATTTGGAATGACGTTTGATTTTACTTGTTTTAGAGTATATCCTTTTCATAGTTACCTATATTTTTCACCATGAGGTGTTATGGATGTGTCTTGTCCGTGGGTGACGCCCTTAAGCTATATGCACATTTACCGTAATCTCTCGTCACCAATTTTGGAGGTGCTTCCAAGTAATATTACTCCACAGACTCCACGGTTTTTTCACAATTAGATACCAATATGGATATTTGAGCGCGTGACTTAATGTAGAACGTAAATTATTGAAACAAAACTGCAACCAAGAATTCGGTGCCAATCAAAACTTACAATTTAGTATAAAGTAAAAGTGAAAAAACATGGCAAGCGATGTCTCAATGAAACATCAACGTTGCAATCTGTGCTGTAACAGTAAATGCATGCAAAATTTACTCGGAGATATGTAAACCAGGGTAAGCTTTGCAATTAGTCTAATCTGTCTAAGGTAAGAATTTTATGTACAACTATGTTCCAGTAGTCAAAATGAGCATGGACATTCATCTATTTCAGTGTCTAATCCCTATCCTATCCCATCATTATGGGATTGAAAACACTGTCATCTTCATAACAAAAGAAGAATCAACTATTTAGAAAATGGCAACCGTGCTCCAGATATCGTCGTCAACCATTTCCCCGACAAAATCACAATTTGTAAGTCAGAGGGCTCGTCCTACAAGTCATTTTCTGCCTAAAAGCAGCAGTCCACACATCAGGTTTCTTCCATTTTGCACAAAAACTAGATGCAACAAATCTGTCAACTAGATTCAAAAAAGTTGTTTTTCTTGGTTTGTCCAAACTAACAGACAGAATGGGACAATGAGCAAAACAAGGTGTTGAAATTGGTGCTAGCTATCGGTGCTGATACAGAGATCACAGAACTTCATACAAACGCATGAATTTGAAAATCTTACTTTGTTTTGTGGTATGAAGTACTCAATGTCAAGAGATGAGATCCATTTTCTGTACCACGGTGTCACAAACCACACATTTGTGCTCAAAGCCATCGACTGCCCGAGCCACTTCTAGACAACAAGTGGCACACCACAGCAAATGCTTGCATGGAAAGCACGCCCACAGAACCCGCCGCTGATTGCATCCATAGCACCTCCTCTCCATAATGCTTCTCTTGTAGTTCTGCATGCACCATCCACAAAATTACATGATTTTATTTTTAGCCATTTTCACTTGGTAAAAACAGAATGAGCAAATAAGAGTTTCGAGAAATTCTCACCTCAAAAAAATCAAATTCGCGAAGGAAATACACTGATGTATTGTTCCTTTTCTTGGCAAGAAGCTCTAGAGCTACATGTCGTTGAGGCTGCGTTGTTCCTTTAAGATTCTGGCTTTGTTCTCTATCAGAAGTATCCCCATCACATTCATCAACCAGTGATGGTTGAGAATTGAAGTCTGAGTCGGGTTCCAAAAGTTCGAGAAATGCGTTCTCACTAACGGGTGTCTCTTTTGAACTCTCATGAGATTTCTGATTGGATGCCTTGGAGCTGGTGTCTACCAAGTCATCGTTGTCAGAGGAAACAACTGAAACCCCCTGGGAACTCTTGGCATGACAAGATTCACTGTCACTACAGTACTCACTTGGTTGATTAGATGGGGGGCAGAATATTTGTCGGATGCTGGGTAGGAGAATCATGTGATTGACTGGTTGTTGGCTTCCAGGTGGGGCAAACTTTATGCGACAAAGATCTGGGAAAGATCTCAAGAAATCACTAAGCTTTTGGAAACCAAGAAAAGCGTGGTCCAACTCCAGGCCAAAAGCAGCCCTGAAATCTGCCTTAAGGGATGATAGAGCATATAGTCCATCCCTCTTGGCAACCCGTTGTAAGAAGTTAGGGAGCCACTTCTTGAATATTATGAGCCACTTGGGCCCGGTTTCTTTATCTTTTTGCAAGTTGTTGGGTCGGGGCTTTGGTTGACCATTGATTAATGTCTCCACCCAAGACATTTGCTTTGGTTTAGGCTCCTCTCTAGGAATTTCTGTTTCGGTCTTCTCACTGGAAATCTGAGGACTGAGCATCCCCATTTCCTCCTTTTCAGTGGGCATTTTCCAGTCAGCTATTTCACTTGTATTCCTCTGCCTAGGACTCTTCTGCTCTTGTGATAGATGGTTGTTACTCTGTCCTTGTAGAGGTAGTAAAAGGGATTTTGAAATTGCACTTTTGATCTCAGTTTGTTTTCCCATTATAGTTATGTAATGAGCTTCAACAGCTGCAGAAACTGATTTCTTATGGTTAAAGGTGACAAAACCGAATCCTCGGGACTGTGTTTTGTCTCCTGTTTTCTCTCCAATAACTATGGCATCATCCACCAAGCCAAATCTCTCTTCAAACAGTTTGTGCAACTGGTCTGCTTCAGAAAAAATGAAAGAAGAAATTAGTGCACAGATTAGTTTTGAATCTTAAAACCATCCAATACATAATGTCAATTGTAATGGTGATAATTCTTCTGAATTTCAAACCAGAATCTATGGAGGGAGGCAGTCCTCCAACAAAAACTTTTCGCTGAAGGTTCTTCTCAGCAGGTGAACGAATAATTTCAGCTGCTTGGCTCATCTCTGTAAGTTCCGCTCTAGAATGCACATAAAAGCACCGACTCCCTCTGACACATCCAGCAGGAGATTCATAGTATCTGCATATCTCTGTCTTCGCACTGGAGCAACTTCTATTGTTCACATGCAGTAGATAACATGAAGGAATGGATTCATACTTATGCACAATTCTCATTGTCTCAAAATCTAAATCTTGAAAGCTTAACCGAGGTAGTCACCTGTCATGGGTGTTGCTGTCATTTATCACTGTAAAATGCTCTTTACCGGTCTCTGAAATGACTTCATCTCCATTTAAAACTGCAGCAAATTTCTGATGAACAGTGACAGCACGACTCCCTATGCATTAGAATGAAAGGCTTTAGTTTAGATAAATGTAGTCAAAGGTGCTTTTCAATCAACTTGACAAATATGTTCTTCTACTTACTGACACTAATAGTGGTTGAATTAAGCAAAAAGCGCATATCTGGTGACTCTGCCAAGTCAATTGGTCTTTGTTTGCTGGAAAACAAGAGTTGATACAAGCACGTCAAATGGAAAGATAAGGCATTTTCAGTTAAATTTAATGGACACCCTATCTCCCCGTCAAAAACAAACAGGTAGAAACGCCAGAAAAGGGAAATAGAAAAGAACTACATGAAACTAGATATGATGAAAATTGCTAACCGCAAATTTAAGACGTCAGTGCTTGCTCCATAATGCAAAAGAAGCTCTGCACAGTCCTTGGAATCCTTCTTCACTGCAAAAAACAGTGGGGTTTCTTTTGTCTCTGTTTTACAATAGACACAGTCTGGATCTTCCAATAGAAGGACCTATAGCTCAAATCATGACAAATATGAGGACTAACAATTCTATCATTTAAGAAAAATGTTTTATCAATTGAGAAGGTAGGGAAGAATATATGCTCCATATACCTTAAGAGCTTGTACATTGCCATTTCCAGCAGCAATGTGTACCGCAGTTAGTCCCAATTTATTTTTGTGGCCAACTCGAGCACCATGCTCAAGCAGGAGTGACATAATCCTGGAACAATAGTGCAGTTAGAGTTTACATATAAGAAGGGATCACTATGAGTCTACGTCTGTGAAAATGTGTTAGGATTTGTGTGGCTTAGTCAAAGGGTTGTGTTGACTCTTTGATGACGAAGAAAAATGGTTTGACTTGTTATTTATTGCAGATTTCGAATTATCTTTAAATGACATATTTATCGGTTTGACTTGGCTTATCTTATCTCTAACAGATTTCAATATTTCTAACAGCCTGGTTTAAATTTATCTGTTAGTGGATTTGTTTTTCAAATCAGATTGTAGGTCAAATAAGATTGAGGATCGAATCAAATCGGAATGGATTTTATTATCGGTTTGATTAAATCAAACCAGAACGAATCGGGAAGATATCTCTCAACCATTCAACGTTCTAATCAA
>CAOJBJ012199100.1:0-15274 GCA_948291685.1 Euphorbia celastroides | reverse complement strand
CTGCGTGCGAGGATTGGGGTTTCGCGCGTGTGAGGGAGGGCCGAACGTGTTAGCGAGTGTGTGAGATTTTGGATTGGCACGAACGAGGCGTGTGGCTGTGCGTATTAAGAGCACTGTTTTAAAAGGCCGCCTAGATCCGCTTAGCCCGTCTAGGCGCTATTTATGGGATCTAACCGCTGTGTCCTGGGCTTCTAAACATTTTCAGGTTCTAAGTTAAATTATAGTCGCCTAAGCTTTGTCTGGTCTGATTTATTCCATCTAACTACTATCTAAATTCAATTTTTAATAATTTATATTTATAAAAAATATGTTTTTAATTTCTTTTATATATAAAAATTAACTTAGTTTATCAAATTAAAGTTTATTAAAGTCTTTTTATAATAAAATTTATCATTTTAAACCTTGAAACGGAAATTAATTTACGATATACCACAACTAAGAATGTTTATATCAATTCTAACACCTAAATTTTTTTAAAATATAATTAAAAATGTATATTTTACATATTTAATTATGGTATAAGTCTATTTTCAACTATATTTATATTTTTATTTTTGAATGAATATTAAAAATAATGAAAATATTAATCTGTCTAGACTCTGTCTGGACCTCGAAAATCCTGATCGTCCGACTAGCGCGCGTCTTTTAAAACAGAACTAGTGCATACACGCGTAACACGTGCCTAGGGCCTTGTTTTTATTTTTAGTAGGCACACGTTGGCTTGCTGAGATCACGTGACCTGGATTTATGCTTTGAAATTGAACGGTTTCTGTAACTGTTTTATGCCCCACCACTTAGAAATTGCGGAAGATATTTTTCCATATGAAATTATAAAAAAAAAAACAGCAAGAAGGCATTTTGAAATTTGCTTCATCTTTACATTTGAATCTCACGTCACTAATAATAGATGTATAACTAAAAAACAAGCCAAGTCGAACCTAATCGAGCTTAGTTTTGTTAGTTAAGTTCTAACTATATTCAAGCTTAGATCAAAGTGAGCTGAGTGAAGTTCAAAGCAATTAACTCACATTTCGAGCCTGAACTTCAGGTTTAACATCGATATGTTGAGACGTCATTTGAGAGTATACTAGAGAAATAACACATCCAGAAACAAGAAACACAAGGGTCGAACTAGACAAATATTCACGTGGAAATGTTTATTCATTGAAAGCAAACATGAAACTGAAAATGATCCTTTGCACCCTCACACATATAAAATTGCTTTCGTGTTTTAACCATGGCACAGGTCATATTATTATACAAAAGCTAGTAGATTTCACGTTCTGTTGGCTTATGTTGCTTTATTATGCAAAATACAACGGGAAGGTGTTGAAATCGTAAGGATCGAAGAACTTTTACTAACATCAACTTTATTATGACAAACTTAAAACCGTCCACCTCTTCTTAGTGAACCAGGTGAGAATTAAACGGGAAAAACCATTTGCATGAGTGAAAATAGAAAGCACTGAATTGAACATAGCGAGAGCAGTGTTATATTGGATAGGCGGGACATTAATTGGATTTGCTCAGCCTTGATTGGATTCTGAAACCGATTCCCCTGAGATTACACACACCGAGGAGTGAAAATGAATATGAATTAAGAATACGTTTGTCTCTATTTTACTCAAATTATTGAGATTACTTGGGTCTATTTCAATGTGACTCATACAAGGTTAAACTATATACTCGCCATCATCACTAGCAAACAGATTGTCAAATATTAATGGGTGATTAATGTGCTTGAGAAAGGCGTAAAAGATAGAAGGTTCCACCGAAATTATAACCTGACAGATAATTGTACTTAACATTCATAGTTCAACAACACAATCTCACAGGTTTCCTAGTGACTCGCAACACATGTATATGGATCAAAGATTGGTACATAGTTCTAATATCAGTAAAGGAAAGGACACATGTTGCATAAGGATTTGGTACCAATATCCATCTTTTTAGTTACTGAAAATCAACAGACATGCAATGCAGCATGACTTTTCCTAAACTTTTCAGTATCACAAGATTTCTTTGGTTCGATTGATTGTATTTGTAGGCTTTTTTCTTGGTGCGTGAGCGAGGATCTTTTTCTACTGTGGTTATTGATTCCCGTAGTTCATGTGATCAAATTTAATTATTTTTCCATAAAAGATAGAAAGTTTTTATTTCTTCCCACCTCTTTATATCATAAAACCCATATTTCATGTGACCAAATGTAGTTCTGCCCAGAAATAGTTGTGTCAAGCTATAGAAATTTAATAAGGTACGTTCGCAGAGGCATTTTTTAAGTCAAAGGAGTCATCTTCTGAAAATCATGTTATATGTTTATTTCTTAATTAGAAGCTAATAATCTAAAATATCACTATAGCAGAGTTAATAGAAAAGCACTTGCAAGAAAATCTGCATTTGTACTACAAAAGACCACTTTACTTACCATAATAATCATTCAAGAATAGACTCAAATGTAAGATGAGAAAAATTTAGACTAACCAACCAAAATTTAGATGCAAATGCACTTCCATCTACCACAAAAGATTGCAAGAATACACAGCATGCCCAGATCAAATGAATAACAAATCACACTAGATAACAAATAAAAGTGTGAGACGAATAGACTAGAAAGAGAGAGAGAGAGAGAAATTACCATGCATTCTCCTCACAAATCGTTCAAACTCTATGAAGTTGTGATGCTCAATTAGTGCTGGATTGAGCCTGAGATAGGTAAATGCTGATAAATGCCTGCCATCTGGATCATTCCAGGGTTTGGCATTTTCCAATATCTTGTTGTACCCTTCTCTGTCATAGCAAGGAAGAGCATTCTCACTGGCAACAGGTATGCTAACATCCCATGCAGCATTCAGCACCTGCATATTGAAAAATTAAAAAAAAAAAAGGAAAAAAAATGAACGATGATACATTAAACTTTCTCAAAAATGTGTCACAATCCATAATTATCGACTCTAAAAGCATTGGTCCAGGGACTTGATAGACACATTAGTACATTACATAGATTAACAGAGAAAAGTAGTCCAAACTCCAAAGCAAGTTCATCTTTCAGAACTATGTTTCTAGTTTCTCCACATTAGAACTAGTAATGGTGGAGAGTAAAGCAGCAAATTTGTATTTGTGCAGTAGATACCTGCCAAACTAAGCCCTCTGGATCTGCCATTGCCTCTGGAAAGCCCTCGTGTTGATCCAAAGTGCGCATTTCCACGCAGGTGAGGTTGAGACCAACCCCGTGCTTACTCAGCATGGTTGCAATTGGAGCATAGCCATCACGGTTTGCAGGGTTGTAGAATCCAGCAGTCAACTCAGCAGCATGGCTAGCTGTTTTGTACCACCAATGGATACCTGATATCTGCTCATGAATTGCAATAACAGAAAAGAAAATTAGCACTTTCTATTCGAAGCAACCAAATGAAAATGAAATTTCTCCCCCATTAAAGAATTAGACTTATAACAGAGCACCTGACCTTTGCAGTAATACATGTGCCTTCAAAAGCTAACTTGGCGAGAGCAAGCACACGGTCACCATGATCAACCAAAACTTGAGAATACCATTTCAGGAAGAACCTCCCATAGTAGCTATCATAGTCGCCACCATCACGGAAAAACCCGGTATCGTGTGGTGCAGAATTATAAGTACCGGCATTATCTGGTATTTTAGACCAGAATGAGTGACCCCTTTCTTCCGCTGCTTCACTTAGACTCTTCATCAAGTACTTGTCATAACACTGAGCTGAAAAGTGTTGTATCAGCTCAAGGAACAACATTGTGAATTTAACTGAATTGATAAAATGGAATAAACACGTAACGAGACATCCATACTATTCTTCACCTAGAAAACAATCAATTGTTTGTCTAGGAAGCACCATTGCATCGGTAATATCAAACAATATTGAACCTCCTTATAGTGAAGTAAGATAAATATTTCTTAATAATTACAAAATATACCTGGAATTCACCGATACCAGGATAACTCCACCCATGTTTTGCAGGATAGGAGGGATAACGCAGCTCTCCACATGCACCCAATCCAATTTCAATCTCGGAGATAACTCCGGCTTCGAAAAACTCATCAAATTCTACACGGAAGCTTCTCATGTAATCGAAGTAAACCTGCAATTATTTTATCAGAGAAAGATACTTTGAAGTTGTTTAATCTTACTTCTAGCTACAGAAGTTTGAAACAAGGTGATACCGCAAGACATAAGTTAAGACAAATTTCTAAGTAGCCAAACCATCAAAACCACCAAAAATATACAGGAATTGCAAAAGTTTTTCGGTACTAATTTATATTTTAAAATCTAGACATCAATGAACAGGTCGATCAACAGAGGAAGTTATTGAAAAGAAATTGGCATATCAACTTTATCATTTTGGATACCACATTACTGTGTCACGTATATTGACTTTGGCTAAATAAAGTAATACCTCAACAGCTGTACGGCCTCTCAGAACTCTTTTTTTGTCAATCCCCCAGGTCAGGCATTCTGCATTGCGTCTACCTTCTCTATCCGTGAAATAAATATCAGGATTTGTTTGACCGATTTCTGTCACCCAACGAGGAAGCGGAATATGTACATCATCACCAACATTCCCTCCGCATTCATGAAATGACATAACAACCTGAAACCTCAACAGAAAAAAGAACAGAGTGTCAAAGACATCATTTCTGTTTTGATCTGTGTATGCTAATATTCTACCAAGAAACATCAATATGATTACAAGGATAGTATTTAAGTGGTATCTGGGTCTGAAATATGGACTATGGAGAAATGATAAGTGGCATAGAAAGGATGAGAAAGCTCAAGGGAAAGTATGGGAAAAGTGAAATTACTTACAACAAGATTATGAAGGAACCGGTTTCAATCATGTGAAACATTACAGTAATTTAGAGGTTCAAGTACAAAACTAAAGGAAATATAGGACAACATATCCAATCAGAAAATACCATGAATCCAATGGGTGAGGACCAACATATTTTGTCAAGGGGAGACAAATTCAAACCGATAAAAGCAGGTATTATAAAGTAAATTACAGAAAATTTTCCCACAACATTTATATATAGTTCTCCATTTATAAAAGATGATAATGGTATTGGTTCGCATCAGTAACTCAAACTCACCCAACATTCGAAAACTATAAAGACAACTGGGATTTTCTAGGCAACAACACAGTGACAGAAAGTATTACCAACTTTGATTATTTGTAGAAACTAGTAGAAAGATGCATGGATAAAGATGGTGAATAAAATGGAATATCAACCACAATTCTAGAGGTAGAGGAACAGTAAGCAGAATGAGTAAGATCCAAAACGCACCTGCAACTTAAGTTGAAGCTCACGGACAATCTGAAACAATCTCTCGTAGCCACTCCAGTTATAAACTTGAGGAGCATGACCTTCAACTATTCCCCACCAACAATCAACCATAACACCGTCAACATTAGCAGATTTCAGGATCTTTAGCTCATCTCGGAGACATTCGGGATCAACCAACTCACAGTTCATATTGATGACCCCCAACTGCATTTACAACTCATTATAGAGAGCATAGAAGTAATACATACAGCTACATATGATGAAGCAGTAAAATCAATGTTGCATTTGGCAGAAATTTAGTAACAATTTTTCAGTCCTCAAACTACATGAAGGTTCATTCATACAACAAAATCATAAAAAAGAAAGTAGAATCAATAAACTCACAGGCAACATCACGTAGACAGGAACATATGCAGTGCCAGTGAAATCCCGCTCCATTACTGCTGAACTTGTTTCCTCACCCCAACCACACGAAGACAAACACACTTTAAATTGCATCCCTGACTATGTAATAAGTATTTCTCAAAGCTCAACAGTATAATACGAAACACTCTTACCTTCCCGCTCTCGGCATCCCCGATAGCAGGATCATGCTCAGCTCCTTCTACGGCGCTCGCAAACGCAGCAAACTTGCGAGAGCGATCACGAGACGAAACGGCACTACATCCGAAACGAAACGCGTTACAATCTGACGACACGGAAAAGCCACAGAGGATCGATTACACAGCAATGAATGATTCGCTACGGAATCAGAAACAACAGCGGGCACCTTCGTGAAACGCGAAAGCGGAATCGAAGAGACCGGCATCGCAATTTCCACACTCAAAAGTATATGGCTACGAGGCAGCGAGATTCATGAAAAATATATATATTAGCAGTTCCGATGACAAACTGCTGGATAACAGGGGCTAAGATTTGCTCACTTCTTTCCGAAATTGAATTTTCCACCGCCAAAATTCGCGCATTTTCTCGGGAAACGGATGGAGAGAAAGTGGCGGGGAAAGCAAACGAACCTTGTGAGTTGTGAGAGGTGGTTTACGGATCCAAGATAAGGACCTTTCAATCAATCCGGAGCCTTTATTAAGACGAGGAAACGTGGCGTGACTTACGCCGTGGATTGGCCGTGATGTTTACCGTTGTTCGCGCGTTTTTTGGGCCGTTAAAAAGCTAAGATTTACAAACATGGGCTTGATCTATTATGGGCCTTCAAATGGGCCGGATAAGCCCGTTTTAGGCAATTATTAGGGATGCTAGACAGCTGGAGGATCAGGTTATGGTCTTCGATTAACGAGCAAAATTGAGAAGGAAATTTAATATCTTAATTCATGTAATTTTTTAATTTGTTTCATTTATTGTATATGTAATATCATTTCAGTTTTTGTCCCTTGTTTTTTAATGTTTCTTATTTTTTTCATTTCTTTCTGTAAAAATTGTCATATGTTGATGATAAACCTGTCAGACTAGACTCCGAAGAAAAGATAACGAGCAAGGAAGGAACTTTGGGGGCAAATTTTCTATATTTCTGAAAACAACAATTACAACTTAAATATGCATGAAGGTACCTAACCACTAATCCCATGACATCACATCTGAAATGGCGTTTCCTTATTTCTACCCATGATGCAAACTACTACCACAAACTAAGTAACTGAAAGAACAAGTCAAATAACAAAGAAAAACATGCTGAAATTGAAACTAATCCATGAGCCTTGCGGGTGTCTTGTGAATGCGTTTGGGCCTTACTGAATGATTTGGAACCAGTAAGGGATCGGCCCAAGACGTATCAACTGCTTTCCCCTTCAGTTCAAGCTCGTCCTCGAGCTGGAAGTCTAGAAATCGGAGACAAAAATCCTTATACAGTTCCCATGTTGCTTCTACAGTGTCCTGTCCTTTCCAAGCTACTAGGACTTCGAGATTCCCAAGCTTATGACGACGATCTAGGATGTGATCGGGTTGGGGAAGAGGGTCGTCTCCTAGGACAAAATCGAGCAACGAAATAGGGGTTGGGTTGCCTTTCACCTCGCGTAGCAATGAAACGTGGAAAACATTATGGACCTTCGCTCCATGCGGTAGTTGAAGACGATATGCGACTGAGCCAATGCGTTCCACAATCGAAAAGGGACTGAAAAATCATTTTCGAAAGCTTTTTGTGACTGCGAATCTCCATGGATCCCTGCTGATAATTTTGCAGTTTGAGGAAAACCATATCGCCGACGCTAAACTCCTTATCCATCCGGTGCTCGGTGGCCAACGTTGCTATGCGCTGTTGCACTTTTTTGAGATTTTGCTTGACTAGAGCCCAGAGGCGCTGTAACTCAGTAAGTGTCTCATCAATTGATGGAATGTTAGAATTGCCCGGTTGATATTGAATGGTGTCGGGAACGGGAAGACTGTATAGAGCTTGAAACGGGGTCATGTTGATGGAAGAATGGTGGGACGTATTATACCAGTACTCGGCCAAGTACAAATACTTGCTCCAACTCCAGGGTTCGTCACTTGTAAAACAACGTAAAAAAATTTATAAACAACGGTTAACAACCTTCGTCTGGCCATCGGTTTGAGGGTGGTATGCGGTGGAATATTTGAGATGTGTTCCAATTTGGTGAAAAAGTTCCTTCCAAAACTTGCTAACAAAAATCAGGTCTCTATCCGTGATTATGCTCCGTGGTAAGCCATGTAATCGGTAGACATTTTGCAAAAACAGTGTGGCCAATGTAACGGCCCCATAGTGGGATGGGAGGGCTATGAAATGAGCAAATTTAGAAAATCGATCGACGATAACCCAAATGGCAGATTTCCCCTGGGATAGGGACAAATGAGTGATAAAGTCCATCGACACGTCTTGCCACACAGTGGAAGGAATGGGTAATGGCTAGAGGAGTCCGTATGGCTTGTGGGTCGGGTACTTGACCTGTTGACAAATTTGGCAGTGGTGGACAAAGGAGATGACATCAACTCGCAGCTTGGGCCACGAAAAACTGCGACAAGGCGTTTTATGGTGGCTCGAATACCCGAATGTCCACCTGCTTGTGAGGAATGGTATTCGTGGAGTAATAGGGATCGAATCAGATGATGAAAAGGAATAAACACCTTATGGTTGTGGTAGAGCAGCCCCCCCCCTTGAATGAGAAAGCGGAGTGAATGGAATGAGAGACACATTTTTGGACCAAGGTCTTCCCGGCAGAGGACTCAGAAAATTCCTTTAAGTCCGAGACCCATTTGGGATGGGAAAATGATATGGCCAACAACTGGGCGCAATTCACACGGCAGAAGGCATCGGCCACCCGATTTTCTTTTCCCGGCTTGTAATGTATCTCAAAATCGTTCCCAATCAACTTGGTGGCCCATTTATATTGTTCCGGGTTTGAGCAACTTGTGATAAGAGATGGTGGAGACTATGTTGATCAGTGAAAATGTGGAATTTCTGACCCAGTAAGTACTGACGCCACTTTTTCACGACCTCTGTGACAGCATGTAACTCACGAACATAGGCGGATGCAACCTGCAGTTTGGGACACAGTTTTTTACTGAAAAAGGTGATGGGACGGTCAGCCTGAGATAGAACTGCTCCGACGGCTATGTTGGAAGCGTTTGTGGTAACATCGAACGGCTTTGAAAAATCGGGCAGAGTGAGAGTGATTAAGGAGATCATAGCCTCTTTCAAGTTGTTGAATGCTGTCTCGCGTTCTGTTGACCACTGAAATTGTGGGAGTCTTAGAATATCGGTCAAAGGAGCTGCAACTGGGCATAATTGTGGACAAATCAATGGTAATATCCTGTCAATCCCAAAAACCCGCGTAAGGTGGTGAAGTTGGTCGGAGGTGGCCAAGATTGGATGGCTTGAAGTTTGTCTGGATCGGCTTGGACCCCGTTGGCCGAAATAATGTGGCCTAAATAGGCGATGGAAGAAACGACAAAAGTACATTTGGAGGCTTTAGCAAAAAAATTGATGTTGAGAGAGGGTGTCAAACACCTGCTGTAAGTGGTAGTAGTGGTCCTCCATAGATTTACTAGTAGATCAGAATATCATAAAAAAAAACCAAAACATATCACCGTAAACCTTCCCGAAACTGGTTATTCATCGTGGATTGAAATGTTAATGGTGCATTGGACAGGCCAAACGGCATAACCAGAAACTCATAATGTCCGTCGACGGTTCGAAAAGCTGTCTTGTGGGTATCCTCCACCGCCACCCGGATTTGATGATACCCGGCGGTGAGATCAATTTTGGAGAAAACAACCGCACCATGTAGTTCATCAAGGAGTTCGTCTACCGTTGGAATTGGAAAGTGATCTTTAATGGTGATGGCATTAAGGGCTCGGTAATCAACACAAAACCTCCAAGAGCCTTCTTTTTTCCGAACCAAGAGTACGGGGGAGGAGAAAGGGCTCTGACTTGGTTTAATTATTCCATCCCGCAGCATGTCGGCGATCAGGTTGGCCATAATTTGTTTCTGATAGTGTAGATATCGATATGGCTGAACATTGACAGGTTGAGATGTTGAAAGTGTGGGAATATGATGGTCTTGGGAACGAGGGGGGAAGATTGGTTGGGTGTTGAAAGAGGTGGCTGTATGTGTGAAGAAGCTGGTGTATCTTGGGGTCATGGTGGGAGGGTGGATTTGTGGTTGGAGGAGAAATGGAGTCGGCGATCTGGAAAAAGAGGGTGTGGAGAGAAGCGACACTTTTTTTTGGCAAGTAGGGTGTGGAGAGAAGAAGGGGAAACATGGGCTGGGTGGGTTTCTCCTCGTAAGGTGACTACTTTTAGGCCGACATTAAATGTTAATTGGGGAATTGAAAAATCGGCTAACACTGGGCCCAAAGTGCTGAGCCAAGCGAGCCCTAGAATAATATTTGCGCCTTCAATGGGAAGAACAAACACATGAACGTGGAACGAGCCGTCTTGGAGAGTCAGAGGAATGGAGGGGCAAGTGGCTTGGCATGTCAGTTTATCGCCATTACCGACCATCACTGTGAATTACGAGACGGATTGTGTAGAAAATTTTAAAAAGAGACAATTCTTGGCTTGATAATATTATGGGTACTGCCGAAATCGATGAGCACCTGGACTGGGTGATGGTTGATATACCCGGTAACGCGTAAGGCTTAGGGAGAGGAGAAACCGAAAAAAGCGGCTGTCGAGAGTGAAAATAATTATGTTGATTCAGATGGGTCGTTGGAGGGGGTGGTGAGGTGGAAATCTGTGTGGTCTGGTGGTTGGGCCGGTTCACCGTCAGTTTCGATGTCGACAATGAGCAAAAATTGCGGTGGATTGAATTTATGTCCGGGGAAATAAAGTTCCGGACAACGGAAACACAAACCTTCGGCTCGGCATTTTTGTAAGGCCTCGGGAGAGAGTTTCGCAAAGGGAAGTTGTGGTTTGGGGTTTGGTAAAAGTGGGGGTTGTCCCGGTTTGGGCAATGGGTGGTTGGTGGCGGTAAGGGTGGTTGTGGGAGAGGGATTTTGGATTAGTGAAGGAAAATAGGTGCATGGTTGAAACGGTTTTGGTTTATAGAGGTGAAGTTTGTCCTCGACCCGTTTAGACAACCCATAAGCTTGGTGGAGGGTAGTGGGCTTAAGGATGGCGAGTTCAATGTGAATTTCGGGTTTTAAGCTGGATAAGTAACAATTTAGGAGCGCCTCGGTGGAAAGTCCGGTAATGCAGTTACAAATTTTTTCAAACTCAGTTTGGTACGCCGTAACCGTCGATATTTGTCGAAGCTTAAAAAGGGAAGCTTGGTGATTTTCGTAATCTGAGGGACCAAACCGCAGTTTGAGAGCTCGGGAGAAGTCGTGCCAAGTGCCAAGTAAGTCATTGTTATGGAGGTACTTGTACCAACTCAATGCTTCACCGGTGAAATAGAACACAGACAACGAAAGTCATCTATTGTCAGGAATGTTATAGTAAGTGAAGTAATTTTCGGCTTGGAAAATCCAATCCAATGGATTGGAACCGTCAAACGTGGGTAGGGTGATTTTGGGTGGTTACGGGTTTGAAATAGGGGGTTCGTGTGGAGGAGGTGGCCGGTGATCATTTGTGGCGGGGTTGTTGTTATTGGTAATGATAGTAATGAGACGGTCGATGTTGTCGGTTTGCTGTTGGATGGAGGTTTGAATAACATCGAAGTGTGCGGAAATTTGAGTATCGGTTTGGGCCGAGGTGGTGGTGTAATGGGTGACGAATTGGGTGAGCTGATTGCATAGGGTTTAAATAGGGTCGGATGGGGATGGATCTTGGCATGGAGGCATGGTAGGTGAATGAAAGCACCAAATTGATAAGCCTGTCAGTAGGCTAGACTCCGAAGAAAAGATAACGAGCAGGGAAGGAACTTTGGGGCAAATTTTCTATATTTCTGAAAACAACAATTACAACTTAAATATGCATGAAGGTACCTAACCACTAATCCCATGACATCACATCTGAAATGTCATTTCCTTATTTCTAGCCATGATGCAGAACTACTACCACAAACTAAGTAACTGAAAGAACAAGTCAAATAACAAAGAAAAATATGTTGAAATTGAAACTAATCCATGAGCCTTGCAGGTGTCTTGTGAATGCATTTGGGCCTTGCTGAATGATTTGGAACCAGTACGGGATCGACCCAAGATGTATTAGTTGATAAGTAGATGAAAAATATTGTCGATGATACTAAATTTAAAATAAAAAATAGTTCTCGTATAACGATTTTCATTAAAACTAACTGTTGGAAGTGGCTCGTCAAAGCTAGAAGATCCGTCAAGTCAAAGTTCCGACCCACTTCGAAGAATGTTTGAAGATAAATAAAATCCAAAGTCAAAGCAGCGTAGCAAAATTCGAAAGATCAAAGTGCAAGGAAAAGGTCCGGATCAAGAAGTTCCGGAAAACAATAAAAGGAGAAGATTCGGAATCCACGTTGACCAAGTTGGATCCGGTCACAAACAAATTTGACATGTCCTAGTGTGCTTAAGAAGATCAACCACAGTGTCCAAGAAACATTAAATGCGTCTCACCAACTGTCAAAACATTTAATGAAGAGAGAAGCACTAGAAGACAAAAACAGCAACCTGACAGTGACATAAAGTCACTTTCCAGCCAATGGCGAAGCGCGTGGACTACACTGCATACTGAACAAGTACAAGGATATTCATTAGACAATTAGAACAACTGAATATCCTATGAAATCCTACTGGCGCACATTTCCCTACTTCAAACGGGCATTAAATTGTTTCTAACGGCCAAGGGAAAGGTCCAGATGCGCCTAAACTTAGCTTCTTCAACGATCGAGATTCAATCTTCACCAACGATCACATTTATTGCCCAACCTATAAATAGAAGACCTTGAAGACAGAAGAAGTTGCTGATTCTTTCGACAAGCTATTGAGAGCAAACAATCTTTGTGAAAGCATTTCAGTGTGTAAAATCTTTTTAATCGGGTGATTGGAGAGTGGGGACTTAGCTTCTAGATTCGGGGAGTAATTAGAAGTGGTATATCCTCTTGTAATAGGACTTAGATAATCTGGTGAGAGATTGGTGGTATATCCTACCTCCGGAAGAGACTCAGCTAAGCTAGTGAGAGCTTAGTGGTATATCTGCTTTCGGTAACAAATCTTTGTAATAGGACTTAGCTAATCTGGTGAGAGGTTAGTGGCATATCCTACATCCGGAAGAGACTCAGCTAAGCTAGTGAGAGCTTAGTGGTATATCTGCTTCTTGGATACAACTGTAAATGGCTTTATTCCTGCCAGTAAAGGAATTGTAAATGGATTCCTTCCTGCCCGTAAAGGAAGAAGACAGTGAATTAAAGCCTAGCAGGAGTTCTGGGGACTGGAGTAGGCAAGACCGAACCAGGATAAAAATTCAGTGTTGTTAAGTTTAAACAAACAAACCATCATCAGGTGTGTGGTGTGCATCCGGTATCAATCTGTCTGCAACCGGAACCCAATTCCGGAACTGACTCTGAACATTTTCAAAGACAAACACGTTTTCGCGCAAAAGTCAGAAAAAAGGTCATTCACCCCCCTCTGGCTAGTCTTGTGGATTACAGTGGGACTAGCACTACCAATGATTGAGAAATCATTGCAATCAACCTTCCCTTATGATGAATGATTCTGCCATCATATATTTTGGTTGAAGTAGAGTCATTCCACCTGAGGTATAACTTTTTCTTCAGTCTGTGGATCTTCTGATGTCTGCCTGATGTATCAGCTTCTTTTTCAGCCTTTCAGATTTTCTTCGTATGCTTCCTTTTATGGTCTTCTTATAATTGGACTTCAGCTACCCAGATTCTTCAAGTTGGATTCGGACTCTGTTGTTTTTTAGGAGAGTGATTTTTTCTTGTGGTGCCTCTCCGCTAGAAGCCTTCATAAATTTTGAGGACAACTCCTGATTTAAGAGTTTATTAGTTAGCTCATCATATCTCTGATTTTTGTGATAATGAGCTTCTTCAGTGGAGGTCTTGATTGATATCCAAATCCTTGTTGAATCTTCTGTGACTTCTCAGCTCCTAGATAGATCTTTTGGTAGGCTGCCTCCAACATCTTTCTGTTGTAGTGGATTAAAGTGGATCTTTAGCTCAAGACTGTTAGGTCTTCCTTTGACTGAGCACTTGCTCTAACACCACTTATTGGTCCCTTAGGAACAGACAATATGGTTCAGAGGGGGTGAATGACCCTTTTTTAACGCGGAAGTAGTTTGCAATTTGAATTTCTCTTTGGATCTAGACTCTGGTTGATTCCGGATGTAGACAGATAATATGAACTATGAAAATTAAATTGCCCAAACAATTTTATCCTAGTTCGGCCCCGCCTACTCTAGTCCCCAGAACTCCTGCTGGGCTTTAATCCACTATTGGTCTTCTTTATGGGCATAAGACAAGCCGTTACAATTGTTATCGGATACAATACCCTTCTCTCCTAGGATATACCATTGAACTTATCCCCAAGTTCAACTAAGTCCTCTCAGCAGAAGCTGAACTATCCGTGTAGCGACCTCGCCCCGGTGATAACCAAGGGGGCGCTACTCGATACCCGAAACGAGATATCGATACACAATACAATACACACTCGCACGCACCTTCCCACATGACCCCTTTTTATAAAATCAGAAATATCTTTTTCGTTAGTTTCAAAATTATACCTCTTTCAATTTTAAGTATAACTTTTATTAGTTATACCTTTCTCAAAATCCACAACCACCATTCAAAAATCCAAGATTTCCACACACATTTCAATTCCAAAACCACATACATTTTTCCACAAACACTTTTCCAAATCAATTCACAAACACGATTTAAATTTCCAAAATACAAGTCATTCGAAATGACTTAATACAATCTTTTTCTTTCATACACAATATATACAAAATACACTTTACCATACACCCTCCCCTTATATTACATGCCATTACACTACTATACCAAGAGTATAATTTACAATACATTTACATATACAAAATATTCGACCTTGAGGAATTCCTCCTTTGGCGTAGCTACCGATCCAATTCTTGGTCCTCTACTAAACCGGGTCTTGGTCTCCACCACCTACGTGTAGACAAAAGTCTACACGCTAAGCAATTGAATTGCTTAGTGGTGTACTAAAGATGCCACCACTTTAAATAAAACCGATTTCATGAAAAATCATATACCATTTTACAAATCATGCTCACACACACCATGCACCTTTTCAAAAGACTCATTTGTTTATCAAAAACAAATGCTCACACCCACACACTCAAAATAGCCACCAATTCTTACCAAATACCATTTCAATCTTCTTTAATTCAAAACCACACATGCTTTAAAATCAATTCACTTTAATTCAATATTGATCATTCATTGCCCAATAGTAAATGAGTAGCACATAGGTACTGATATAATGGTACGGGGGCATGCACTCATGCAACAGAGCAAAAGCTCTCAATATCAGTCAAGTTTTGGAGCAAAGCTCCCGATAACCACCACTCGGAGTTGGCCAAACTCC
>CAOJBJ012198819.1:0-11590 GCA_948291685.1 Euphorbia celastroides | reverse complement strand
CAACTTCTGCCCAATGTTTGGCTAACCACCCTGATTTTCCCATCATTTTCTGTGCGATTGGATCATTTTGTTTCATAGCCTTTTTCACTTCTTTTTCATTGTTCAGTATGATCATTACTCCCCCTATATTTTGGATTCGTGCATCGAACCAGAGATCAGTGGTTGTGAAGTTGCATTTAACCCTGACAGAATACTTTCCTTTCTTCCTGATGTAATACATCTCTAGATCGATGTAATACAAGTTAGTGCTTGTGGATTGATCATGTGTTATATATGAGTTTACAATGTTGTATTAATGTGTTAAATGTGGTTTTATGTTCTAACCTGACTTGAAAGCTCTGTTGATGATAGGTTAGCAAAAAAGGACTTTTCTTTGGTTTTTGCTGCCTTGTACATAAACATCCCAATATCATCCTTTTCCTTGTTGTAACACTTGTCGTTCTTGTTATCATTTTATTCTTGGTTAGTCTGATTTCAGAAAATTGTATATTTTATAGTAAGAAATGCTTACCTCTTATTTTTGTGTCTGTTTAACCACATGAATTCATCGAAGGCTTTTAATTCTGCTTTGTCCCTCACTTCTTCTCCTAAGTAAGCATAATAATCAAGTACATACTGTCCTTTTACCTTGATCTTGGTATTGCCTCTCTTTTTCTTTTTTGATGATTCGGCTGTTGAACTGAATTTGTTAGTGAATGCTTCTTTTAGGATTGCACTTGGGTTTGCCTTTCTCTTCTCTCCTATGGGTATGTGTGTTGATGCAATTATCTTGATTTCTGGTTCTGATGCTCCTATTTTTCCCTGTTTTTGCATCTGTTCTTCTTCCTCCAGCACTTCCTGTTTCAATTGAAGAATTAAAATCATATTTATTTATCCATTCAAATGTAGTCTTTTGGTTATTAATTGAGAGTTTTGTTAGAATGTATACGTACTTGTGTGAATTCTTTTATAAGGGTATTATATTCTATGTTTGCTTCTATTTTAGCAAGTTCTTCTGAATCAAGTTCGTCTAGGAAGAATGGATGTTGATCCTATTTTTATAAGAAATGAGGTATACTATTAACACATCTATATAGCATTTATTCATATGTATTAATGAGAAGTAATTTAGTTTTGCATTTTCTTACAATGTTTTGCAGAATTTGCAACCCAACAAGTGCTTCTTGCTCTCTCCTGTCTGAAGTTGTTTTTTGTTGATGTGCTTCTTGTTCTGCAGTAACCTTTCTGTTAATTTCTTCAACAATGTCTTCCACTGGAGGACTTGGACTGAATGGGATTAGATCCCATCTTGGTGAATAACCAAGTTGTGCAGTTCTTCCTTCTTGAACTTTATTTCTTGATGCGAAGACTTTTCGGCCCATTGCTATGTCTCTAGTGTACTCTGGAATCTGTTTTCATAGTTTGATTGAGTTTTCAGTTTGTATGTGATCAATGAATTGCTTTTGTGTGTGTGATGTAAGGCATATGTGTTATCATTGAAACATATATAAAATGAACATATGTTGTATGAGATAATAATTTATTTTTTTTACCTTGTTTTATTGTTCATTTTATTGTTCTGTTTCCTCTGCTATTGGTATTGTTCCTGTTCTGCCATCTTCACTTCCAGTAATTCCATCATCATCTTCTTGTTGGGCTTTCATTTTTTCATCCATGTTTGCATCTTCTACTAGTAATGCACTAGTTCCAGCTTCTTCACTTTCCAATTGTTGAGTCGGATCAGTTTGTTTTTGAGTTTCAAGTTCTTGAATTGGATCAGCCGCTTCTTGACTTTCAAGTTCTTGAGTTGGATAATTCCCTTCTTCTTCATCTTCTTTCTTTTCAGCATCATGATCATCCACGTTGTCTTCACTGCCGTCATATTTGTTTTCTTGACCATCCTCTTCTTGTTCTTCAATGCTTTTGTCTTTATTGTCCTGCATCATTTTCATGATTGAGTTTTGTTTCATATTTTTGTTTGAATTATATTATTATTGTGTATTTTTTAGTTTTTACCTCTTCTTCAGTATCATCTTCATTTTGTTCTTCACTCTGATTATTTCCATCGTCACTATCTTCCTCGGGTTGTGTTTACAAATTATGCATCATATAAGTAGTGCAACATATCAGAATTTGTTCAATGAATTATTATTGCTTTTTTGTTACCTTTTCTTCAGTATCATCTTTGTTTTCTTCGTCACTCTGATTTTTGATCTTGTCATTGTTTTCCTCATCCCGTGTTAACAAAATATACAATATATTAGTAGTGGTAGATGTGGATACTATGTAGCATTCCTTGTGCTTGTATCCTTATAATACTTGTAACATTTGTTGCAAATGTGTTTTATATATATGAACAATGTGTATCAACTTTTATTTTTACCTGTTCTTCACTGTTTTCTTCATTTTCTTCTTCATTTTGATTATTCCCATCTTCATTGTATTCTTCTTCCTGTGATTTACAAGTTATACATGATGTAATGTAATTGAAATATGTGTTGATAATGTATTGTATATGCATGTAATTATCAAGTAGTTCTTTTATTATCTTTGATGACCAGTATTCTTGACTATCTGCTTGTCTTCTCTTCTTTTTACCTTTCTTGTTCTCTTCTTCATCTTCGCTCTCATCCTGAGTTTTCAAGTTATACAGTAAGTAATGTTTTTGTAGCATGTGTTGAAAATGTATTGTATATGTATACAATGTTTATGTAGTTTTTTTTGTTACCTCTGATGATGAGTCTTCCTCACTCTCTTCTTTTCTTTTCTTTTCTTCTTTTTTCCTTTCTTTTTATCTTCTGTGTCTTCGCTCTCCTCACTTTCATCTGTGTCTGATACTTGACTTTGTGTGGTGAGATTGTTTTCCTCCAGAATATTTCGAATTTCCCCAACTTTTCCAGTCAATTTGTCCATCTTATTATTTAGTCCATTCATCTTTGTTTGAACTTTCCTAAACCCTCTATCGATCTTCTTGGTCATCGTCATTAGTGATTGCATGATATCTTACTCTGATTTCTGGTTCAGTTCTTGTGGTTGTATTGGTTGGCTGAAAAAGTCAGGATTCTCTGTTGGCTCAAGAAAGGGGAAAATTTTCCCAAGAGACAGTAACTCTATTTCTTCTGCACTTGGTTGAATTTTCCTAATGTTGATATGCAAGAAACAATCGATTTTAGTTTTTGTAATTAGTGATAAAGAAAAGTATTTTTTTTTCTGTTTTGCTTACATGTTTTTTGTTCTGGTTGAATATTCCATTCTTCAACTGCGCTATTCTGCATTCATTTGAGTATGTCTGCCAGTTGAGAAACCTTGGTGTGGTTTGAATATTGTTCCTCTTGCATATCAGTCCTTCACAGTTTCCACAGTTTTCATAGAACCAAATCTGGAATATCAGAGGAAACCCTCTCAGTATGTAGTTCTTGGGTCTGATCTTCTTTTGGTTGTTCTTCTTTAAATCCTGTATTGTGATCTGGTAAGACAGATCGCCCCATGCAGCCTTTGTATACTCTCCACTGAATACACAGTCAAAATATTTCTGTGGTATGTTGACTCTTTGATCTTCTCCCATCAAGTAATATGTGATGAAGTAGATTAAAGCCAGTTTGAGGTGGTCTTCTTTTGTTTCAATGGCTGCTACCTTCTTCTTTCCTTTTGCGTTCAAAATGTCTATCAAGTGATCTTGCTTCACTGACTTATACTTGTTGTTGAATTACTTCTTGCAAAATTCTTCTGCTTCATTTGTCTCATCAAGGTTGAAGTTGTCATCTGCTTCTCCCTTTAGTCCAGAAATGAGGAGGAAGTACTCCAGGCTAAAGTAGAGAGGTGTTCCACCAATTAGAATGCATATTGAGTCATCCTCTTTTTGAACAACTTCTCTAATTATCAGGTTGTGTATTAATCTCTTTTGGAGTTTGATTGGTTCTCCTATGAAGAAGTCCCAAAATATTGTCTCCTTTAACTTTTTCAGCACATTTGACGGAAGGTTTTTCTTCAGGAATGTGATGATCTCATCGTCTGAAGTAGCATATATGCACGGATTCCACTTAATGTTTGTTGTCTTGTAAAGCTGGTAACCCTATGGACATTGAAGATGAATATGAGCAAGTATATAGTTTGTACATTCTAATGTAAATGCATTTTTATCTGATATATATAGTCGCAGTTGTTTACCTGAAAATTTTTAGCTTGATCATTGTCATCTGCTGTATTTCTCCTATGTAATTCATATGTTTATATGAGTCAGGAATATATACATAAATTTTCACATGTATCAGTAATGCATTTGCTACACATTTGTAACATATCAGTGTTATGCATGGTATTTATAACATAGAATCATTAAACATTTATCTTATATCAGCATTACAATTGATTTTCACATTTTCAATGTGTTGTCTGCTCTATAGACATCTAATATCTATTATTTATACATACTACATGTAAAGACATAATCATTTAACAATTAACACACATTTTACATATAACAAACAATCATTAAACATTTTACACATATCAGTTACACATTTGTTTCGCAGTCCATTGTGGTCAATCTACATATATTTATGTCACATACTTGTAATACACATGTCTCCTATAGCACATAATCATTTAATATTTCACACATATATCACATATAACAACCAATCATTAAACATTGATCACATATCAGTAACACTTTTGTTTTGACATTTTTGATGTGTTCTGTTTCACACATGTAAATATCACATTTAATCATCACATTGATCTTTCATTTGCACTTTATTGTGTTTTCAAAAATTATTTTTTTAACTATTAAGCATATGTAATACTCATATAACACACATGCAACATGTTCGATTACATTTAGGTCAGTCTGTCATCTAATATCTGTTTGAATCATACACTTGATGAGTTTTTTCTTTATTCTTATGATGAATATACGTGATATTACTTTTTTCTTTGTTACTTGCTCTGATTTTTTCTGTTTGCTTGTTGTTGCCTTGGTTGGAGTTGCTGATTGCTTTCTTTTCCGTTTTCCAGCCATTGTAACTTGTGTTTTCTGCACTTTTTTACCATATAATCAGTGAAATTTGAACCGATATAGTATCTAATGGATTAATTAGGTTTTGTTCACAACTTTAGGAAATAATGAGTAAAAATTGAATTGATCTAGTAAAGAATGCATAGTCAGTCGATTTCTTACCTTAGATTTTCCGATTTGAACTCTCCGTCACTTTTCTTGTGTCGAGAACTTGAGAAATCGGGAAATTGTGAAATGGTTGATCAGAATAGGCCGTTTGATTCTTCAAATCATTATTTTGTATGAAACTGAGGTTAAATGGAAACGGATTGAAGAGCAGTTGACGCAGTTTGAAAATAGTTGAGAATGAGGAGGACACTGAAATTGGGAGTAAATGGAGGAGTTGAACGTTGAAATCGGAGAAAAAGGTGGAGCAGTTATGGGGAGATTTTTGAATTTGAGAGTGTTGAACGATGGTTTGGGGAGTAAATGACGGTTTTTGCCTGGGTTTGTGGAGAGTTGTGTGTGTTTTATATGAGTGTTGATTTTGTTAATTGAAAAAGAGAGTGGGTATTGAGTGTAATTATTTTAACTTTTTTGTTATTTTATGAGGTTTATATTTTACAGGTGACAATTGGGCCAAAATCTTGATTATTCTTGTGAGCCCATGTAAGTTGCCCTTTTTTTCACTTTCACGGGATTGGAAAAGAAGGCTCCAATTCCGTGCCAACAACCTTCCTCTGCAAACTCCAGCCCGTGCCCGGTGCCCCCAATTCCAACCAAATGCTCGGTTTTATGACCCTCCTAATCTCCGGAACAATCCTCCTCTCCAAAATCACCGTTATTGTCGCTTTCACCGCCCTCATCTTCTTCTCATAATCCTCTCCAGCCCGATTTCTACGACCCTCTTCTTCGCCCTGTCGCCGAGATTCTTGTCTTTGGCGGATTTCTGGCAACGACGAAAAGTGGTGAATGTACGGGTACAATAAGGGGGACGAATTGATGACGCCAGCAGCCCAGTCTCTGACGACCAAATTGGTGGATGCCTGCTGCTTTTGGTAGTTTATAATACTCAAATTAGGCTTGGAGTTAGTGAGAGCAGGGGTCGATCCCACGAGGAATAGTTTTTATCATAGAGAATCTTGTTGAATAACATTGATAGTGTGACCTAAAAGTAATCGGCAGTGGAGTTCAAGAAAAGTAAAGAGAAATTAATAAAGATAGCGAGAGTGAGAATGATAACTTGGTAAATTCAAGGTGAGACCAATGTTCATAGTGATCATAGAACGAGACCTAGACTTTGTTATACGTAGCTCTTCCTTACTGTGTATTATGACCATGCTTCGCTTTCTTACTCACCATGCCTCGCAACTTTACTACCTAGAAACCAAATCATTAACTGACATCTAGTAAGTCCCCCTCTAGCAATGGATTACCTTTCCCCCAGTCCCGATGGTGCCCCCAAAAACATTTGCAAATGCAATCACTAGTAGAACATAAAAACTTACCTCTGATTGATTAGACCACTCACGGGACTCACAATCTAGGCTATCAATATTGGTAAATAAGTCTTGGTACGGATTTTCGTATTCCTATTCAATCCTCACACATGCTACCATTGGCCTTGATCCTTACATGGCCAAGCCTAAGAGATTTAGCTAGAAATGCAAAATGTGAAGTGCATGAAGATGTAAAAGACTTGGAAGTAAACATATGGAAACTAAAAATTTAAGGAAGTAAATTGTAATGAGTCAGGCTTTAAATGAAGAACGGCGAACTGAATTGCATAAACTGGAATTGAAAGCGTTTAAAAACTCAAAGTAATAACTGAAAAACTAAACTAAGAATTTGACGTAACTAAAAAGAAAAAGAAAGCTAAGAAGGAGCATAAGAGCTTAACAAGGATGAAACTAATCCGATATATAATAGTCTCTACATCACTACTAGGATAACAATGGGTTCCTTAATACGAATCTGATAGCTACCTCTCTAGTCTTCTTTCTAAGGTAGGATTTCTTTCTAAATAGGTCTTTATCCCTTAATTCCTTCCTTATTGCTTATTCTATATCTGTTGTGCTGTCTCAAATCATGATATCTTGTTATACTCATCAATATCCAAAGCACAATGTAACATGCTAATAGAATATGCTTCTCCTTAAGTCTACGAAGACCACAGGAATCCCTTCATTAAAAGTTTAGGGATGAGCACCATCATTTTCAATGGTAGGAACATAGGGGCCATGTTCAATGACAAGCCACACAATCATGCTCTATCACTGAACATTTCATGCTATGTTTCCAAGAAGAATAATGCTAACTGAAAAACAATGAAGGTTTCGTAATGTACTCTCTTTTAGGAAGGATATCAATAGCCTCACTACTCAGTAGATGATTTCAATGAAATCTTTAGCTCAAGATTTGTGAGATCTTAATATTAGCACTTGCTCTGGTACCACTTATTGATTCCTAAGTACAATGTGAAAAAAGTTAGTTAATTTAATTTTCAAAATTCCCTTTGGAAATTTAGTAAGTCAACGATACTGACTTAATTTAAAACAAAGCACAAATAAGAAAAATAGTTCATGTGCTATTGAAGTAATGATCCAGATAGTTAACTAAGATTGTAAAAGATAGCATAGAAGAGATACGACAACTTGAATTATTTATACTTGTTGTTTTCAACCTCTAGTTAATCTAGTCCTTATAGAATCTTGTTTGAGCTTTCATCCAAGGTAGAGTGTGAACCTATAACAATGTGTTTCTAGATCACAAAAAGTACCTTCCAATCTATAATTTTATAATTTAAATTTTATAATACCCACTATAGACCTATCTACTCACTTAAAAAAGTAAAGTTATGTGATTCATAAGCATTAAGTCAATTTTACAGTTTGAATGAAAGAGTAATGATTTTAAAGATATTCTCTCTCACTCAATAAGTAGATGGAACTTTCATTGCTTGAAGAAAACGTTCGTTGAATGAATTTGTAAAGTTTGAGCTCTAAGAATTTTCAGTTGTTTGAAATCTTCAACCATACTCCTTTAAGAGACGAATTTTTGGAAAATTAGTCATTTTTAATTAATCCTTTATTAGCAGCAATCAATCTTAGAGAATGTAGCCATCAAGAAAGTTACTCACATTATTTTAGCAATTCTACAAATTTGTTTCAGAGAAAGGCACGTCTCTGTGAGTTCGATTTCTACTGAGCAAGGTACTACCTGAGTTAGACATTGCACGTTGCAAATTTTTGTGTGGCACTATTGCTCTTTTTGTGCTGAGATTGCAAGGTTTTAAAAAGCGCTAGGTGCTAGTTGGGGCGAATCCACCTCTTGAAGCTTGGGTTCCATGGAACCCACAGGTTATGAAAATTTTGTTAACAAATTACAAATGGTTAAGAGATGGAACCCACTTAAATGTGCTGTTGGACCCCATACAAATCAAATTTAAATGAATTTTCTTTTTTAAAAGGAAATTACGTTAAAAGGGAGAAGGGAGGTGAAATTAGTTTGGTTATTTTTAAAAAAATATATTACATTTATTATCTCCTTTCTCCATGTTTTAGCTTTTTAAAATCTTAAATTTTAACCTATTACCACTTCAATTCACACTATCATTTCTTAGCTGTTGGTGATAGATAATTAAATTCAAAATCAATTTTATCTTTTTTTCTATTTTTTAAGTCATAAATTTAATTTCATCCTTGTCTCATTAGTTGACATGTAAAATTTATGAACAACATATTTTATTTTGTTTTTAAGCAACTTTTTAATACGAGAATATGCAGAGGCAATATAAAAATCAAGTTCAATGGGTATATGAATCTAATAATCGTGTTGTTTTTAAATCAACTTATATTATTTGATGCTCTTCTAGCTTACCTTAGTGCAATAAAAAGATCTAAAGTTATCATCTGAATAAAAGATATGAAATTTGAGAATAAATTTATTAATAAATATTTTCAACTTTCTCAACATATTAACAAGAAAAGAATTTATTTTTATGACAGTACTTGGAACCCATAGCAAAAGAGTTCTGGATTCGCCACTGGGCGCTAGTCGGACGGACAGGGTTTTCGAGGCATGAGCGGAGCCTATGCAGTTTTTTATTATTTTTAATATATATTATGAAATAAAAATATAAATATAATTGAAAATGGACTGATAATATTTTCAAATATGGAAAATATATATTTTTAATTATATTTTAAAAATTTCTAAGTGTTGAAAATGATATAGACATTCTTATTTGCGGTATCAAGTAAATTATTTTTCGTTTCACGATTCAAAATGATAAATTTTATTGTAAGAAGGCTCCGATAAACCTTAGTTTGACAAAATAAGCTATTTTTTGTAGATAAAAAAATTAAAACACACTTATTATAAATATAAAAAATCTTTAAAACATTGAGTCTAGACAGTGTCTAGGCGGAATAAATGGGATTAGGCGGAGTCTAGGCGACTATAAGTCAGTTCGGGGCCTGGAAGCACAGTAAGAACCCAAAACACAATAGCAGACCTCAAAATAGCACCACGGCGGGGCCTGGGCGGGTCCAGGCGAGAATTTTTAAAACAATGGCCGAGAGTGCTTGCAATCCACGTGTCCTAAAATGTTAACTAAAGAGGAGATAATAGGAATATTTTCGTACTTCTTAATCTGACAAAAATATAACTCAGTGATACAAAAAAAAAAACTAAAATACTGACTAAGTTGTTGTAATTGTGTCAAGGGAAAAACTCTAAACGGAGTTTGATCCAATACTATAATTATATTAACTAATGTAGTACATATGCGATGTATGGTTAGATCTACAAAGACATATTTTACACTTCACATATAATAAAAATATATACAGAAAAATATCTAAAGCTAAAAAATTACATTATATTGTGTATTAAATTAAATTGTGAAAAATCTTTTCATTTATTAACCCTCTCAATTCAATTGATTATATACACATTTTCACAGCTCGAATGTGTGATAATGTTTAAGGAATTGAGTTACTTAAATGACTAAATGGTTTTTTTTTTAATTTGTACATGACTTTCTTTTATAAACACATTAACATGTTATTTTAACAAAACACGGAGAAGTTATATGAGAATTTTACATATTTAATCAATTTAATTATGGTATCAACATATGTTTGAAAATATTAGATAAAAAACCTTAAAAAGGATAAAAAAAAATGAGCAACCAAATCATAAAAAATATTAACAACGAAAATGATTATATTTATGAGATTATAATTATTTTTTTATTTGGAATAACTAATTAAATTTTTGAAATTATTTTTTTGTGAAATAAGTTTATAGTTATGGATGAATAATTAAATTTTTGAAATATATTTATGAGATAATTTTTAATTAATATTTAAACATTTAGAAAGTTCATGGTTAAAATAGTAATTTAGGATTTTGTACTTTTAGTAACAATAAATAAATTTTAAATTATAAGTGAAGAGTTTTTTTTATAGTTTCCTTGCTTTTATAAATGCATAAATATTGATTTTGGTTTATGGCGATCTGAAATGGTCCAACGGCGGAGAACTTAAAAGTTTGTACCATCTTAGTGTGATTATATCAAATATAAAAATTAGCTTCAGTTTCACCCTAATTGTATTGATATCTTCCAAGCAGTTACTGAACACGGTTCCAAATTAGTAAAGAATATAAACCCTGTACCATCCATTACACGAACTTAAAGCTTATATTTCATATCTGCAAAAATAACTTGTACATTTAATTCACGGTAGTTTTAGTATGTAAGTATTCTAACTATGTATTATATGTTTACCTATGAAAATCAGAGCAATTAAAGCGATTACACCTTTAACAAAAAGAACTTATTTCCATCTACTTCTACTTTCTTGAGACGTTTGAAATTTCTGCGATTTGGATATGATCAACCATTTTGACACTCTAAATCGGCAATTTCAACTACAGCCCAAAAACCTCCTTCCTAAAAAATTATTAAACACATAGTAACGATAATAATACTTTGAAAGTACACAATATTAAACCTCTTTAGTCTGAAAGTATAATAATAATATTATCTTATTTCAATTGTTCTTTATAATAGTAAATTTTATATAATTTTTTTTGAAGAAAAGTAACTTTTATATTAATATATAGATAGTATAAGAAATGATGTAGATGAGGAAGCACTTCTTTGGTGATGATTAATTATATAATGAAAGCGAGTACTAAGATTGGAGATATGCTTAGTATTTTCTAGCCTTTTAAGCATTGATTATATATGCATCATTTTCATCTTTTGTTCTTTTATTGTTTTCTGTTTTCAATTCAAATGTTCATTGATCGTGATATAAAATTAGCTCCGATAAATTAGAGGTGTTCACGGGCCGAGCTACTGATCTGGCCTGGCCCGAGCCCGTTTAAAATGGGTGAGCTTGGATATGTCTAGTAATATAAAGTCCGGCCCGAGTCTAAGCCCGCAAAAGCCCGAAATTCTTTGGGCCGGACTTGGTTTTTGTATAAATACTCGAGCTCGGCCCGACGAATAAAAAAGGAAATTGTAACCAATAATAGGTTTAGGGGGTGTGTTTTAGGAAGAAGTAAAATATTCATAGTTTTACTACATTTTACTACTTTATT
>CAOJBJ012198706.1:0-23381 GCA_948291685.1 Euphorbia celastroides | reverse complement strand
TGGCTACGGCAGAAAACAAACAAACAAGAATCAGTTTACAAATGTCATGATGTAGTTTTTGGAGTCATATACTGATTGCAACACTGAAAATATGAATGTATTCTATGGTATTTATGATTGAATACTATAATTAACAAATGTAGTATTTGAGTTCAAATACCTAAACAAAAAAATAAAGTATGGTATTTGAAAACATATACAACTGTATTGGGCGGTAATACAACATTATATAGGTTAAGAAATACAACACTTCATCAGTTAATTACTAGTTCTCGAATAAAAGATGATAACATAAAATCCAGCAATGACCATGTCAAAAACAATAATGAAACACTTCTTCAACAATAAACTATTACCTTCATGTTGTTTTTGCAAAAAACTGAAATACATAATGGAAAATCCATATGAGAATTGTCGAGATTTCAACTCCAAATAAACCCGCAACGACATATCATCACTACCAGTAAGAGGCCATCCTGGAGACAACTGGTTACAAATAACCAACTCATCACTCCTTTCATCCTTCTTCAAAATTTGATAAATATAGGAGAGAAAGAAAATATAGTAGGCAGATTTAGGCAATAAAAGAGCGACGGTATGTACCCCTCAAAAGATGACCATCTTCCATTGTAAAAAACAGCTACAATGAGATCGACCATTATAAAAAAAGAAGTCTCCAATAAATCAGGAAACAGTACGAAGAACGTGAACGAAAACAGTAAAAAGAGTAAAATCTATAATTAGAGAAGTGATACGAATGCTAATTGCATTAGTAATAGAACTGTAATGTAGATGAAACTAAGAAAAAGAATTCATAAAACCGATCAACAACGAAATCTGTAAATTGAAAACAAAAAACATACCATAAAAAGAATTACTGACTGAATAGAATTTGAAAACAAAAGAGTAAATCAAAACTGATACATATCCCGTGAATTAAGGGATGAAACCGGACCAAGATTATTGCCATTTTTGAAGATGGAGAAAAAAGAACATAAAGGAACGTAATACTGAAACAAACATTAAATATTTGGCTAAGTGATATTTGGACCTATATCTTAGATAAATTCTACCATTTCCCAAAAATAATTTGGATAATAGTTTGATATATCTTATATGCAATTTTGGAGGGACATATATAATTTAGTACACATTTCCTTTTAAATTTTCTCCCACTACCTTTCACCCTATTTTTTTGCGCTAATTTTAGAGTGAAGTTAATTTAAAAAATCGTAATAATGTATTTCTATTTTCAATAACATTGGGCATTTTGATTTTGAAAAAAATGCTCCAATTACTAGTTCCATACTTTAATATATTTTCCTTTGAGATGTCTATCCTTTTATGGAACAAAGGGACAATTAGATTTAATGAGATTGATCGAAATTTTATATTTCCTTCTATGAAATTTACTTATGAAAAATGGTATAAATTCGATTATATCGGTATGGTATGTGATTGCATGAGCTCCGTTTTAGTTCAAAATCTTCTTTTATCAATGTAAGACTATAAGACTTTGTTCACGAAAAAATTACTTTCGTTCATGCAATCCGACATACGAATAATTCCGGTTTTGATTGTCTGAATAACTTAAAAAAAAATAAATAATGTGATTATTTGATAATCTAAACGCTTAATTTGTTTTTCCTTTTAGTTTTATGTGACCACAACACTATGTCCTCGTAATGATAGAAAAAACTCCTATCTTCTATTGATTATGGAGTTACCAGCTAAGCTCTTTGTAACCGTATTATATATGCGATTGGTTTAAAATGGAATAACCAGCTAAGCTCTTTTTAACCGTATTATATATGTATTGATTCACGGTGTTATTAAAACCGGACCGGACCTGCCGGTTCAACCGGGTAAACCAGGAACCGGACCAGGATCCGGTCCGATTGACAAGATTCAACGGCATGCAGATATACTGCTTGTAGCCAGAAAATACCGACAAATTACCAGAAAACCGTGAACCGGCGAGAACCCGGTATCGTCCCTTCAAAAGTGCATTGGGTTTCCTTAACCCTTACAGAAATTATTTTCACAGACATTTGAGGAATTAATACATTTTACCCTTCCTTTTTGCATCTTGAAATCTTGCTATTCCTTGATTCACAAAAGAAATCAATAGCGATTACCGCAAGAATAGAAAACTAAGGGGGGAAAAAGAAAACTAAGGAAAATGACAGAAATTGCAAAGAAAAGAGATGAAAGAAAGATGGGCGGCTGATGCACAGAGAAGAAGAGAAAATAGGGTTAGTCAGCTTACATAGGATTTTTACTGAAATGTTTTTCAGTTGGGTTGAGGAAATAAGCCCAATTTAGATGGGCTTTCATAGTAAATATTGCCATATACAATACTTGTAAATTAATTATATGACAAATATTTTTTTACTCTTATTAAATTAATTATATTTAAATATTATTTTTTTATAAAAATTAATAATCCGGTACAACCACTGGTATACCAATTTAAACCGGTTTTGCCATGTACCATTCACTTGACCGGTTCAACGTTCGGTATGATTTTAATAACATAGTTGATTCATAATCGTACTTCTGATCAGATAAATAACGATTATTATCATTAATTATTTTGAAGTCATTATCATCATCATTAGTACTCTCTCCATTTTTCATCAATACTAATAAAATATTTATTGCATTATTAAAATGACTAATTTATTCCTTGTTGAAATTCTCTTTCTTCTTAACTACTACTTATAATTTTATCAATTCATCATCTCTCTTATAATTAATATAAGGGTAAAAAAAAGAAAAAAATTGTAAAACAATGCATTGGTAATCTAAAATGATAATTATAAAAAGTCAAAGTAGAGAGTTTAAAAAGACAGATATAGAAAAATGAAGAGAGTATTATTTAATGACCTAATTAACTTTATGTTAACGGGACTGGCAGTGATGTTAAACAGGAAGTTTTGTGGGGTTGAAACGGAAGTTTGGATGGGAGCATTGACCCATTTGCCAAAATACGTCTCTTTTGACCTACCTGACGAAATTCTCGATGGTTGTAAATTCAACATGGTTTTATACTCATTCTCTTATCATTATGACTATATGTATTTAGTTTTTTTTTTTTTCCATTACAACTTCTACAGTACTTCATATTACAAGGGTAATTTAGACAAAACACGTAAAGTCCCTATGATTTTAGATTACCACCACTATGCATTACTTTTCGGCCGAACTTAAGCCATTAACTTTCGGATGAGAAAAATAAGAAAAGTCACAAGATATATTTCAATCCACCATGCAAAATATTAGGAGAATTAAAGGCAAATTAGTTTTGGAAAGTATGTTATTTTTAAAAAGAAATTGCCTCATTATGGCTTAATAAAATGGAAAGAAAATTTTCAACTCACTCTGAATGTGATTCGAACACAGGATCTTTAGAGCTCCCAACTTTTGAGATAGACTGGACGGATTCTCTTCCTGATCCTTAACTTTAATAGAGAGGCAGACTCTAATCAAGCGAATTCTCGGCCCTACTTTGTATTTTTCTATGCAGACGACTAGATTATCATATTCGGTTTGTGCTACCATTTAGGGTAGTATGTAAAGATTTCTTTGGGGGTGGTAACGATGCTAATAAGGGGATCCACTTTGAGTACTGGGACAAGATTTGTTGTCCGCTCTATGATCAAGGTATTGAGATTCGTAAGCTTCGAATTATGAATACAACTTTCCTTATGAAGCTCAACTTTTTTCTTCATTAATTCTAAACCCAATGCTTTTTTAGTTAAGGTCTTACTTTTTTAAAAAATAAATTGCTTCATATGGGCTTACATGAAAATAGAAAGGAAAATCCCCACCTCACCCTGTATGTAGTTCGGATCTAAAACCTTTAGAGTTCACAAGCTCCACCTTAACCACTAGGCTAAGGCTTCAACAACCTGTTTCAAAGTTATGTAGAGCATTGTTGAATGTGAAGGAAGACAATTTAATTGGTGTCAAGTGGAGTGTGATGGATGGTTCTATCGTTTGCGTTTTTATCGAATTCATGGTGGGTTATTTAGGACCCATGCGGCTTCTCTCTTTTACTCTGATCTCAAATGAGAATTTAACAGAAAGGTAGATGAACTTGTGGTCGATGATGGCAGCTGGCGTTGGTCCTTGATTCCAGAGAAAATTCCATCCTTGTCTCCTTATCGTTGCTTGCCACATGTTGGAGTACTACGCTGAACCAAACCAGGATCGGACTCCACAAGGTTTGAAGTAAACAAAATTCCAAGTCAAAGATTGCAATATCCAAAGACAAGAGAAGACTAAACACTAAAGAAGTTCTGGAGTCAAATAACTCTAGAAACCAGTCAAAGAGGAAAAGCTCCGAAAGATAAATATAGAAGACCCAGACTCTACACAGCTCGGGATGATGAAGATGAAGACCCAGACTCTACACAACTCCAGATTCAGCAATTCACGTAGAGATCATGAATGAGCCGGACTAAAACACTTTGTAAACCACAGAGTGTGTTATAGAGAACATTCAAGTTGTCTTCCAAAAGTGCATTTAATGCTCAACCACCAAGCCGCAACACTAAATGAGGAGAGATGCACTAAAAGGCAAAATCGGTAGAGTGACAAAGATATAAAGCGCGTGGACTTCAGAAGGCAACCAATCATAGGGTGCGTGCACACACACAGCAGAAGTCAAAGCCACACAAAGAGTATTTGGACAGAGATTAAGTCTGAAATCCTATGATCGTCTATTGGTGCTAGGATCGATGTTGTAACAGACATTTATTGTGTCTAACAGGGAAATCAACGATCTGAATGCATCAAGGACAAACTTTTTCGATGATCGAGATCAAATCTTTTTTAACGGTCGCATTTATTGCTCAACCTATAAATACTCGACCTGAAAGCTGCTGATTTTCTAAAGCTATTGAGGGCAAAGGACTTCCAAAAGAAAAGATCAGTGACTATCAACATCAGAACAACAAATAGAAAATATCTGTTAGAAATAGTTCTTTTACAGAAAAAAATTGTAAACCTTTTCAATTTGGGGTGAATTGAAAAGAAGGAGATTAGACTCTAGGTAATCATGGAGATTCAGAGAGAGTAGATGATCCCACACCAAAGAACTCAGTTAGGTGAGGTATTCTAGTGGTATATCCTTTGAAGAGGACTCAGCTAGGTAAGGGATCCTAGTGGTATATCCTACCTTCAAGAAGATTACCGGAAACAACATTTGTAAGGCTTGGTTTCTACCCGTAAATAAATCACTTAGTGGATTAAAGCCCAGCAAGAGTTCTGGGGATTGCCGAACTAGGATAAAATCGTTGTTTGCAATTTCTATTCCTTTGTCTATTTGTCTTGAAATTGCTTGCACTTTTAACTTAGCATTCTTAACTGTCATAGTTCCGGAACCATAATCGCATAGATTAAATGATGTCTATCAAATTCGATAAAAAATATCATTCACCCCCTCTGATCTAGAATCAGGCTCGCATAGGAACCAACATCACATGCTTTGGAATAGTGTTGATAAGGATGGTTGTTATTGGGTGAGTTCTTCTTCATGTCTATTCTTGGTTAAGTCGGCTTATGTTCAGTGTTGCGTTGATGGGAGGCCGAGTGATGGGATCGACTGGCAGAGGATATGGTAGTGGAAAGGATTGGAGCGCATTTGGTCGTTCCTTTGGTTGTGCTTCAAGGATCGATTATCCACAAATATAGAAAGTGGTAGAAGAAATATTTTGGAGCCTATGATGTGTGTGCATCACAATGTTTGCTTAGACTACCAGAGTAGTTAGCAAATTTCGAGGTCTTCTACTTTTTTTACAGGTTCGGTTGTGCAATGGCTTGTTGACAACTTATAAAGTGTTACACAGAGTTCCATTCAAAACTCATGAAGTTTTTATTCAACTAGCTCTTATCGACGTAATAAGTGAGAGACATATATACAGACTAGATTTGCACTAGATACCTTAACACAAATACCATATAAATTGACAATGATTATATGTGGAAGGAATCTCAACCGATCAAAATTGAGAGGAAGATAATAAAGTGGTTATTATTAGCAATTACACTAATTTATATGTAAAATTCAATAATTTTAATATCTTTAACGTAATCATTAGATTTGGGCCACACATATAGATTACTACCTTTTAAATTTTGTAAAAGTACCCATTGTACTTTCAATTTGTAGAAGTTTACGAGCTTACCTCTTTTAAGTTAATAAATACACAAGTTTACCTTTTAAAAACGGTATATCAGTTTCTAGTTTGCTTAACTTTTCAACCTATGTCATTTTTTTCTCTAACTAAAAATACATATGACATGCATGGGTAACTTGATGTATCTTTGCAAATTATATAGAAGGCAAACTTGTAGACTTATAAGTCGAAGGGGTCGCAATTCGCAAGGACTGTTTTAAATGTAGGGACAATAAATTATTTGTGTCGAGTTAATGGAATAATGATGAATGAAAAAAGAGAAATGGGTATGATTGTGTTTTGAATGATGAGACCATTTGCTACCCACCAACCCAACCCATTTCCTGATTTCCACTTGAAGGATAATGATTTTGGTTTTTTGATAATAACACCTGAGGCTCCTAAAATACACATTTCTCTTTCAATTAATCAATAATTAGTCTTCACATTTCGTCCTTTTATTTGGAAAAGGAAATCAACGATAAAAACTAATCACTATTCTAGATGAACAATCATGCTAATAATAGAGATATGCTGATTTATATCAGGAAAGTTGGTGTTGATTGATGCAACTTCACCTACATAAGAAAAACTACATATTTATGTATGTGTGTGATGCAAAGACATTATGAGGACATTTTTACTGTGGTATTCAACAAAGAGCTTTTCTTTCGAATTTGTACCATTGGACCTCCCAATCTATCAATCTATACATCAAATAATAAATTGACTATTTATTGTTTTTGCCTCAGTGTCATTCTAACATTCACTCGCTATATTTCAACAGATTGCAATCTGTGGAATATACAAAATTTTCTAAAAAATTACTTTTACAAAAACTGAATCAAATATATAAGCGAACTTTTTACCATCGGCCGAATGTATCATTAGGTCCCAACCTTCTTGGAAGATCCCTCATCTTTAAAAAAAAAGCACCCCTCCTAAGTCCCTCAGACGCACAAAACCACTTTCACCCGAGAATTTTTAACAAGGACCTGGGTGTACTTTTAAGGACCCAAATCATCAATGATCCACATTTTTTCAAACAATTTTAACTTAATAAAAATAAAATATGGATGGCCCTTTGACCATTGTTAGCTTTTGGATATTGGATCCTTAAAAATACTCGGACCCGTGTATAAAATCCCCTCTCATCAAGAGAGTGTGCCACATCAGTTTCCACTATCTAAAGTTTCGTGTTAAAATTTTTAGGGGACCCACATACCTAATTTCACCTGTCAATCACTTAGTATAGGAGGTTTTAATGGCTTATCTCAACCTAGCTATCACGAAACCATTAAAAATGCTATAAATTTAGCTTCCACAATTTGAAGGGCCATGTAATTTTGCTTCTTAACGGACCATGAAATTATCCAATTTCTAAGCAAGAAACCCATCTTTCGTTTTAATATTGTACAAGGTTAGTTTTCGAGTTTGATATGTCATATCATAATCATTAGTCCCTTTTAAGTATCTTATAATTGTTTTTGTTTGCTAACAATTACAAAATAAACATAAATATAAATCTTGGATTCTAGTTTTCTGCTCTTGTATAAAGTCCATTTCATTGAATATTCCACATGTACCTTCAACAAAAAACAACAAATTAATCAATAATAGTAACACAAAATACTATTGAAACTATATATTGGAAATAGAATAGTAAATTAAGGAACGAAAACACCTTATAAACTGATTCGGGGAGCAGGAAGAGAAAGCAATATATATCCTGAACATCTAAACGATATAAGTAAATAGACAACTATAATGGAGAAATCATTTGATTGAAAAAACTGTTTATCAGAAAAGGAACCCGCCAGCTTTTTTTATAGCTAAAGAAGTACACAAGTCTGATTTTAGGAGCAAAATCAGCTCAAAATGAAAAAACTTTAAGTGGATGTTAGTGGACCAAAACAAAATAACAAATATTGTGATAGAAGATTTTGACCAAATCAAACATATCATGGCCGTTTGATGACTTAAATCAAATAAATAATTGATTTTATCAATATAAATAATTAACCTATTAAATGAAAACTAATTGAAAACATAAAATAGATGATTAAAATAAAAACTTATATTATCAAGCAATTATATTCTTTTGAAATAATAAAATTAAATTTTTTCCAACAGTTTCAAGGGCCTTTTAGTGTTCCATTCTTGATCAGCCATGAATCTCGTGACATGCTATAACATGGCATATATCAAGTCAAATGATCAAAAGATTTACTAAAGTTGAAGATGGATAAAGTTGTAACGATATAAGCCAACAATTAAATTTAAATGGTTCATATTAAATGCATTGTGGATCCTTTAAACAATTAAAATAAAATTTTAATCTCTAATTTGAATTTTACCAACTTTAAAATTTTTTTTATACTAGATCCGGTATACAATATACAAAATGCTTCCATCAGCAATGGCATATGTTCATAGCCTCATCTAATAGATATGTGTGGCAGGAAGAATATAAATGGAATCAAATTGACAATTATTTGTCTATTTTTATTTTCCATGAGAGTTTATAGCGAGGAATAACAATTCCTAAGAACGACTATTCCAATAGTGAAGACATATAAGTTTCCCTTTTGAATGTGCATCACTTATGCTAATTTTTTCTGAATCCAAAAAGTAGACTCTCATGATTTAGAACTTTACAACACACAAGAACCACATTAGAGAGAGACATCATCTCTAAAATAGGGAAAGAGAGAAGAGGATGAATGCTCAACATTGACAATTAAATAGAGTAGGGCAGAAGATAAATGCACAACCTTGAGTTTAATGAGTTAAAAAATGTTATCAATTATTTGCAGTGGAAAATGTGTAATTGAAATTTACAATAGAAAACATAATGTGTTAACATTTTGAATATGGTAGTCACCCAGCTATAGCTTGGTGGTTAGATTGACTGATTTATTAGATTCATCTTATCTGGGAGATGCCATTAGGCTTATAAGAGTTATAATATATTGATAAAAAAAATTTATATTATTCACAATATAATTTTTACACTAATTCTTTGAAAATTTTACAAAATCGCATAAACATCAAAATTCACGTATGAAAAAAATGTGTGATACAGTGTAGAGAAAAAATAGTCTTTATCCTATACTATACATAAAGTTATGACCACAATTTCAAAATTTTAATAGCAAATCCCTTTCTTGTGATATTTTTTTTAAAAAAATATAGTTATGATCCGATTTTATATTATTACGGTTTTGAATAAATGTGAGACCGCATTCTTATATAGACATGTCATTGGCAGCTACACAAGTTGTAATAAGGGTCTGTTTGGTATTGATGTCAGAGCTACAGTCCTTAAAAGTTGGTATCACAAACTTTTCATATAAGATCATTTTTCGATTATGACAGTGCATTTTGATCATTTATATTAAAAAGTTGAGAACTGCCAAAACAGTTTTCCCAAAACTATAATCTGCTGCTTTTAGGAAAAGCTTCAAAATGTAGCTTTTAAGGTAAGCAGCCCCAAATAGACCCTAAATTTAATTCAAAGAAGCTGGTGGTTTTCAACTGCTATAACTCTATATAAAATGAGTTTTCGATTTCCAAGTTCCGATTTGTTATTCATATTCTACCTTTGAAATAAAATATTAGTACTTTAAATTAGAAATTTGGTGGTTTTCAACTGATGTCTCTGATTTGCCATATCTCTAGTAGCTCATAATGGATTTTTTTAATAATAAAGAAGTATTTTACTTAAATTATTGATTGTGAAAATTAAATTCATAATTCAACATTTATTGGATTTCCTAACAAAATGAGTAACATATTGGATTGCAAAGAAACCCACATGTTGGACTTAAATGCAGCATGAGGCTGGGCTATTGATTGGGCTTACCAAATTTTCCATGAGTTGGCACATGATTTTGTCTTTGACGTTTTTTTTGGTTGGTAAACAATATCAAATTCAAAAAACACAACTAAAATAAGTTCTCATATCTTATCTTTTTTTAAACAGAATAAACAGACTATAGTTTGAGGACGTTGTCTAATTTTATGTATCATTAAAAAAAATTACGAAAATATGAATAAGGTGAAACCTGCCAAATTAACTTTTCTTTGCTGAATTGCTCTCATTTTTAAATCCTGAGGCGTTAAGGTTTCTTGATCTCAAATTTTCGCTCTCTTTTAGTATTTGTACTTATTTAATTTATTTTTTTTAAATGCATTATACTATTAAATTGGTACGCCTTTTATTATTGGACTCAAAAGAGTTCCTTAATTATGCAAAAAGGAAAAAAAATTCTTTTGACATCTTACTTTAAAGCTTTTTATCCATCTTATTTTATGTTATGAATTACTTCATATTAATGTGTTTCATCAATTTTTTTTCAGTAACTTAACCTTATATCCTAATAGCCCTGTTATAATCATGTTATAGTCCTCCTAACTTTCCTCTCATACTACCTTAGGGATAGCGTCCATTTTCTTAAAAGAAAAGCTAGAAGTGAGTTGATTCTTAATTTTAATATCACTTCTATTTTTGAATTTGTAACCTTTTTTACTAAAATTATAATTCAACATTAAATTCATATATTTTCTTTTTTTATAATCTTTCCTTAATTGATGATATCATCAATACATCATATGTTTTTTTTTGGACTAATGCATACTTAACTCCCAACTATCACACTTTTTTGCATTAACACCCTGATCTTTTCGATGTTAGTTTTAACCCCCTGAACTTTGCAAAAGTGTTAATTTCAGCCTCCTAGTTGCTACATGTCATAATTTGATTGGAGAGATAAAATTAAAAATTTTGGCTTTTTTGAAAAGTCAAACCAATTACAATGTGACACATGGCATTAGGGGGGGGGGGGGGGGGTCTAAATCTAAAACTTTTGCAAAGTTTAGGGGGTTAAAACTAACATCGAAAATGTCCGGGTGTGAGCGCAAAAAAGTGTGATAGTTGGGGGAGTTAAATATGCATTTGACCTTTTTTCTTTCATTTTTCATCTTATTTTATCACTATCTCTAAAACCACTTATTTTTTACATGTCACTTTAGGATTTATTATCCGTCTCATTTTTACATTTTGATACCTGGTAGCTAAATGACAGATACTTGGTAAGAGTGATAAATTCTTATATCTTATTGAAAGTTTGTTCAATCCATCAAATTTATGTTTATAACATATTTCTATCATATTCACGGATTGTATCAGATACTTAATAGATATCTGACATGTGATTGATCAATACTTGATATGGTCATGTTTCATTATAAGTTTGTTAAGTTTATGTTTGTAATTTGTTTTAAACTATCTACTATTTAGTAGCAACATGGCAACTACCTAGCATAAGCCATATATTTCATTGTTATCATCCAAAGAACAAATCTTCAAAAGCTTTAAACAAATAAAATTGCAAATTCAGTATACTACTAATTTTCTAATAAGTAGCTACTGAATAACTAACAAACACTAAAAAAACGAAAATGCCATAGAAACCTGGTAGAACCATATATTTCATTGTTATCGTGTAAATAAAAAAATTCAAAAATTATAAACAAACAAATACCTGGTAGCTACCAGAGTATATACTCTGTTGGATATAACTCAACTTATGTTTCTTTGTTGGTAAAATCACTCAGCATATATTTAAATATGTGGCAAGTATCTGGTCAATATACTTGTTAGTTAGTGAATCAACTGTGCCCCGTTGAGAAAGGACTCAACATGTGCTGATCCATCTGACTAAGTTGAGAATTCCCTTGATTATTGAGTTTTTCTAGTTTTTAACTCTATATGTTAAGGTGTACACTGATTAGGGAATATTTGCAGCATATACCATTTGAAAGCTGTCATCATGTAGTAGGTACAATTATCCTGACAAAAAGAAGGCTAATAAGAATGAAGAGTTGTAACTTTTCACCCTTATATATTGTTAAATTTCGGCAACAAGGATAAAATCATAGAGAATGAAAAACTTAATAAAAAACACTAAGTATCAAAAGTTACATTACTTGGAGGAAGATCAAGTTTTAAGTTGAGTTCTACTTAGATATTCGATGAGATATGCTTTAAGAGTTCTATTGTAAAGTGCATTTGTCCAACACTTATCAACACAATTCATCGTTCTTTATATTATTTATACTTAGTTTCATCTTTGAGGAAATACATCGTTCGTCCAAAGATTTTTCAAAAAAATAAGAAGACTTGTTCAAAACAAGACTAAATTGAAAACTGAAACTGATTTTGGGTTAGTTAATTAATTTCGTCCTCAAAAAAAGTCATATATCATCCAGATTCTCAAAATATGAGCCCTTGTCACAAACTTATCTAGTCTCACTTTGGGAATTGAACACACTCATGCTAATGTGCAAAATTTTGAAAATTCAATCAAATAAATATCCAACGAATGTTCATAACTAGCATCAGATTTCAAAAATGATCCTTGGTAAAGTTTTATTTTAGTCCAAATTGATCTATTTTTTGAATCCCCTTTCTTAGCTTCCAATTTCATTTTAGGGAAAGATATTTCCATTGACATGAGCAAATCCCATTCAAACAATAGGAGTGAAGAGAGCGAAAAAGAAAAGAGATAGAAAAATAAGAGTGATGCTAAAGACAGTCGAAAATTACTTACCATAGTTGGAGTAAAAGATTAAAAAAGTTCTTATTAAATAAAAAAGAAAAAAAAAACCATGAAAAAGAGCTTATTCAGGACTCCATTTCTCTTCTACTCCGGCAATTTCATGGATCTCCTTTTGTTTTCTCTTCGGCGACAAACTTGTTCCTCTTCTCCAAACTGTCGATTTTGATTTCACCGATCTCAACCCCTGCTCTGATATGCTGCCGATTTTGCAATCTCCAGTCGTTGATCTCTCAATTCCATTGAAGAATTCTTGATGGAGGGTAATATACAAGGGTTTGAAGTGGTGGAAAATTATTTTTGTTGATAGACCAGAATACTCAAATTTGGATGAAAAAGTAGTATTTTTTTTGTGGAAACAACCTTCTAAACATAACTCATGGTTATATTATGAGGCTTACCCTGATTTTGTCAAAATTCATCATTTAGGACTAAAAAATAGGATTTTTGTTTTAATCTGCATAATTATTTTATTTAGAGTTTATATTTATGTTAATATTTTATATTATTTAATATTTTAATAGATAGGAATTTTAGTCTGTTTAAGAGTTATAGTTATTTAGTAATTTAATTATTTTTAGAATAGTTGGCCTACTAAAAGGCTTGTGTTTCTCATAAATATTAAATAAGAATGATTTTCTTGAAATTCTCCCGAATCTTTGAAAATGTGTATCTCTAGAACTTTTAGAAGTCCTAATAGATCTTAGAGTCTGTGATTAATTCTAGGATTGTAAAAAGAATCGACTTTCGACATCTTGCGAGATCAACGGGCTTCAGTTATTTATCCTTGTTCGATATATTCCGCTGCATCAATTCTCGGTCTCGTTGTTGCTTTGTTAACCTCCAATCTCCCAACCTCCGGTCGTCAAATTCTGATTCTCACTCACTACTCATCATTTTTCTTTTTGTTATTTCTGAATTTTATTTTATAAGAAAAGAATTACTTAACTATGTCATTTAAACTATATCATATTAGATTATAATTTACATAAAAACATTTATTGAGCTATCGCATTCCAACTATAATAATAATAAAAAAAGCAACCTTATAAGAAAATAGACTAGTAAAATAAGTTTACAAAAATGGAAAATTTTAATAAAAGAATGTTAGAATTGTATGTATACAAATTAAAAGATGTAAATAATTTTGAAAAATTTAGAATGATAACAATGTATTAATGTAAATAATAGAAGTAACCAACCACAATAAAAACTTATAAATAGAAGCCAGCTTGAGACCACTATTGATAATGAAGTAGTCATTCCATTCACCACGAGTTATTAATAGCAACTAAATAATTAGAGAGAGATAGAGATGGACTTTGTGCAGGATCCCTTTCAAATATGGGATCTTGACTTTATTCACAAAGGATAATATTCACAAATAAAGAAAAGAATTTAATGGACAGTTTTGTTCATTTAATTTCCAATTGGATACTTTCGTCCCTATTTCTGTTGCAGTTTTTTTATTATTGAATTCATGAGGGGCTTATGCTTCTACCCACCCCTTTACAGTATGCTACTTTTTGGTTAATTAATATGTAAATTATTTGCTTGGTCAATATCAAATCTACCAAGCCATCTACTTGTTGAAACAAAGAAGATTTAAAGTTTTTTTTTTAGTGGTAAATATTTAGTTATCATATGCCTTCACATGTGCATTTAATACCCCCATTCTGCAATTTTGGCATTTGATTACAAAATCGATTATAGCTGTATAGTATAATCTCAAAATTCTTTCCACCTTGTAAAAGAAAATGGTGCGCATGGTTGGAAAGGATGTTGGTCATGGGGATTATGTCGTCTTCATATGTGTTACATGCCTATTGCAATTACTCAAAGATTTCACTCATTTGCAAAAGGAGTGCTCACGTGTTGTTTTTGGTAAAAAAGGGTCCTGAGTTGCAAATTAAGGATTCCTAATATTAAATTATGATAAAAAAAAGTGAATAATTTTATTCATTTCATATGAATTTTTGTGGGATGATTACCAAATATACAATACATAATATGGATAAATTTTATAATATTTTGAATAGTTTAGTTTTTTAATTAAATTGTGATAATAAACTTGAAAAATTATAAAAAAAAAAGATAAAAAAATATCCGAAAAATACTCAAATTTTGACGAATAATTTTTAACAATAAAGTTTACTGATTGAAACATTGAATCATTTGAAATAATCAATATAACATCACTTTTCTAAGATAGAAGACCCTATTTGTAAAATTTTTGAATCTACAGGACCCATTTTGCCAAAAAAATTCCTCAGGATCATTTTTGCAAATTAGTAAAACCTCAAGGTACTTTTTTGAAGTTTACCCTAAAATAAACTCATAGATGAGGAGTCTCATTTCGATGAGTTGAACCAAAAGAAAACCTAATGTCCTCAAGTATATGTCCCTCATTAAGAATATGACAATGGTGTATTATTAGGAGACGGAAGTACAAACCTTGCAAAAGAGAAATGACAAGTAGAAAAGAGAATCTAATAACTATTGATATATTTTGAATGAGAGAAATGGAGAAGGCACATAAAAAGGGACAACTGGTTTAATTTTCACTTGAACTGTCGAAAATTGGATGACCAAATTTTGAACGTCACTTGTCGAGTATTTTATAGGGTAGCAATGTTAGAGTTATCTGTGTCTGACCAGTTGAATACAGATCCGAGTTGTGGTGACAATCTATATAATTCGTTTCTTGAGATACGGTCTATTTCTCTCATTCTTTGCGAGCGTCCTGTTATTATTTAGTTTTCTCAAATTAGTAACAAGATTAGGGGGCAGGATCCTTAAAATATCATTGATCCTTTCTTTATGTTACAATATTATTAAGAATTGCATAAGAATGCTATCTTTACCTTGAAAACAAAATGCATAAAAAGGGACCCATTTTCCAAAGATATCGAAACTCTTAAGTCGGAATTAATTGAAAAGCTGAGCATCCTTAAATAAGAGCGTTGACTCTTAACTCCACTTCCATTACTAATTGCAATGTTAATGATGGTTCACTTTTTCCATTCATAGCAAACTGAGGGGCATGCTTACTCTGCTTTTATTAATTTCATCTTCATTACACCCGACCTATCAACTTCTATGCTTTCTTTTAATCATTTAATTTCATTAATTAAATTTTGGATACACTACTATATATTTTTCGCTAATGTCATTTTAGTACTATGAAGTAGAAACTTGAAACAACAAATCAAAGTATATTTTATAAGTAGTTAAGTTGTTAAATATTTAAAATTTCTAAAATATGTAGACGATTTTGCTAAATATAATCGTTTAAATGGTTAGATAATAACTTAATAAGCCAATTCGGTAAAATTAAATGCTGAGATATCAAATACAATATTTCCATAATTTTAAGAGGATTATCAAGCTTTTTTTTTTGTACACCTCGGAGGTCGAGTCCCAGCTCTTGTAAAGATTTCGATAAACTTGTTCTTGTTCTAAAAAACTATTGCACTGTCTTCAATACCACAACAGTAATTCACGTTAAAAGCAATAGTAATTTTTATTCTCAATAGAAACCAGACAACATCATAAATAATTGATATTTACACTTCAAACTCCATGGTTCTAGCCCTAAAGGGGTAAATAAATAATCAAACCAAACCCCTAATTAATTAACAATCCCCTTTAGAAAAAAATTAACAATTGATTAATCTAAATCAGAACTAGTCTAGAAGAAATTATACTCTTCGTCCAATGTGAAACCTTTGGCTTCAGGAACCGAAACTTCATCGAAAAGCCATTTCTCAAGCAATGACAGCAGCGGGAAATTCGAATTGGCTTGATCTTCTTCAGGTGACATAGTTTGATTCGAAATATCCGAATTCGACGAATCAAACGACTCCAAGTTACCAAAAACCGATTCAAACAGTTCAATCCCATTCTTATCAAACTCCGATTTACTCTGATCATTACTCGACAAAGAATCAGTCATCGCCGGATTTTGTGAGCCCTTATTTGCAGGCTTATTCTTCATCCATCCTTCGAGCAACTTCGATATGTTTTCAGCGCTGGAAGCGTAAATCGAACAAGAAGCTGGGTTTGGAGTATATCCGGAGGTGAGCTTTTCCGGCGAGAGGGCAGCTTGTCTGGCGGTGTGGATGTCGGTTTGGAGCCTTCTTTCCCATTGGCCCCTGGAGATTTGCGGAGACGAAGACGATGAAAAGGCACTTATGGATTGGGATTGGCTGGAGTTTGCTTGAAGCTTTTTTAGCTTCTTTTTGAGATGGGTATTCCAGTAGTTTTTGATGTCGTTGTCTGTTCTCTGTGGAAGATATGATGCTATGGCTGCCCATCTGCAACATCATTAGTTAGCTCAATCAGATCTCACATTAGTAGCCACTTTCTTTCACATTATGAAGAAATTAAATTACCTGTTGCCTAAAAGAGCTTGGAGATGAACGATCATCTTCTCTTCTTGATCGGTAAAATTACCGCGTTTGATGCCTGGCCTCAAGTAATTAGTCCATCTAAGCCTGCAACTCTTACTGCACCTAAGCAAACCTAAGGGGCAACAACACTAGTCAATAACACAATCAAAACCTCAATAAACCGTGAACGAGTACAAATTATAAGCAACAAACCAGTGTTAGAAGGAACAGCTCTCCAATTTCCAGGGCCATGTCGTTGAATGTAAGAAACGAGAAGGATGTCTTCTTCAGGAGTCCAGGGACCCTTTTTAACTCCACTCTTATCACAGCAAGGTGGTCTGCCCATTGAATTTCACTTTCAAAAGTTTGATTTCTTTGATTTTGTGTGGAAAATTGAGTCTTTTTTTCTAGGGGAGAAAGGACAAGAGTCTAAGGCAAAGGTAGGCAATAAGTTGGTGTGCATATATAGGAAAAATTGGGGAGAGGGATAAAGAAGGAAGAAGGTGAAAGAGATGACAGCAAATGCATTAAGTGAAGGGAGGCAAAGCTATGCCTAAAGTCAGCTGTGCCATTTTCTCTTTTACGCGGGGCATTCAATGTGGCTTCGCACCGTATTGGATATTAGAAAAAACAAAACACATTTCAATTTTCTGTTTATTTACGACGTAATCCTTGACTGCAGTCTTGTATTATTAGGCACTATCGTGGTTTGTCACTAACTATAACAAAAAAAATCACTGTCCAGTATAGGTCGACTAATTCGAATCGAGTACTGCAAAGGTTCGTACCGAAAGCATTCATCCCTAATCATTTTCCCTCATTCGTGTTTTCAAAAATCGAACTTACGACCACGTGAAAATGTTAAAGGAACAAACGTCTCCTGCCGCTAGACCAACTAGAAGTTAATTTGGTCCATCAAACTGATCATCCTCAACAATATATTGGTGTAAAGCGTTACATATTGGCGTGATTACATCATTGAAACTTTCGACAACTTATCAAGGAGCACAACAAAGACACGTAAACATTTTTAAGTCGATTAACCTATCACTCTTTGTATACATATATGATTAGAGGTGGTAAAACAATCATTCTTCTTTGCATCCAAGTTCATTGTCGTAAAATAGTTATTTGTTTAGGAGTTTTAATGTGAGAGTATGCGAGTCTTTTGAGTAAACACAAGTGTGAACATGGAAGAGTTTCTTTATTGGGACTGGCTTAATTTGGTAAAAGCACATAAATTATGTTGCATTGACTATTTCATGCTTTAAGTCTCTAAAAATAAACGTATTATGGTGGAGAACATGTGTATAGTTATTACATGCGTGGACTATGGTAAATTTCTGTTGGATATCATAAATGAGGATAGATTTAGTGGTTTAACTGCTAGATCTTTGTAAATATAATAACATTTTCGCATGCATATGTGGCTTCACTCAAATGTACTCCATCGATATGTCTATCATTATATTAGAATGGTTTAATGCATAAGGAATTGTACCCATTTTTGCTCAAAAATTTTATATGCATGCATCTCGCAATTTTCGAAGTGACTCAGTAAGTATTTTAACTTTTAAAAAAATGAGTTAAATAAAGATATCCGGCACTAACTTAGAAATATTAAAATATTTTATTTGTTTGTTGTTTGTTTGTACTCACAAAAATTATTTTTAATAAAGTGAGAGCACATTAATGCAAAAATAAAAAGGAAAAGGTATAAAGAGTTAAAAAACAAAATAGCACAACTTGACACTCAACGCACCAAATTTTTTCCGTTCAAACGAAAAGACCAACTAGAAATCACCAACAAGACCAAAGTCGGTATTTCCTCTCTCAGAGGATTAAAGAAGACTACTTTATACCAAAGAAAGTTTTGTCTCAACAGACTAATATACACTTAATCTATATATTAATGAAAATTCAAATTTAATCTAGCATTGGTTAGTTGGAGCTCTGAAGAGTAAAAATTTAAGAGATTTGAAGCAGCCTAAACAACAAAAAGTCGCTCAAAATTGAAACCGTGCTAAAAACAAAACTCAAGTAATTTTTCACAAGCATTCATATGCTCCATCATCTTAATATTAAAGAGAGAGTTCTTAAAAAATTGTTGGATCATTTTCAATCTGTATTCATTTGATTGTATTTGCCACGAGTGCTTGGCATCTTCTCCTAAAAACTGTATTAAGTAGACTGTTAAAGCGTGCATCCAACAATTGAAAAATGAATAGAAGAATAAGAGAACTTTTGTAAATATTGGAAAATATCTTTAAAGGGTTCATCTAACTAAAAGAGACAATCACTAATAAATTAAGACTAAGAGAGAATTTGGCAACTAGATGTAGCTAGGTAAGTGTTTCGAAATTGAAGATAGGTCAAGAAATGTTTGGCAAGTGAAAATGGTCTAGGGTTAGTTGCATTTAAGGTGGAGTGTTGGAGATATCTCACATTAAATGAAAAAGCTAATAAAGAGTGAGCATATAAGTAAGGTTGAACTCATCTAACACAAAACCAATTGACTTATGTTAAGTCTCAATCTACTTCATTTATATATCACTCTTTAACAATCTTAATATCTAATACGGGATATCTCAACACTCTCTCTCAAGTGCAACTAAACCTGAACCAGTTGTTACTTGTCAAATACTCCTTGTCCTATCTCCAAGGTTCGAAGTTATCAAAAGTTGCTAGTCTTCTATGCTAGCCGAAACTCATCAGGACTTTCAATTGGGCCTAAGAATTCAAACAATTGGCTCTTATACCATGCAGAATTTTCGTGGCTCCATGAGTTTTGAGCTTGATAACTTGAGTGAGCATATATACGGGGTTGAGCCCATCTATCAAAAAAGAGGAAAAACAACTAAATACAACAAAAATCACACTTAATTCCAAATGTTACAACATCTTAACTTTGTAATTTTGACTTTACGCCAAATTAACAATGGGATTTTAGGAAACATTATTCCCTCATCTTCAACAGAAACACACAAAAAGCACAGCCACTCAACCCATCCACCAGAAAACTTCACCGCCGTCGAACCCAGCATCGCCTGACCTGACGCTGTCGCACGTCACCGCCATAGCTCGCCGCCCATAGATCTACCAGAAAAGCAAGTCACATCTCACTGCCCTCAGATCTGCTAAAAAAGAAAATTGCCGCTCCATCTCCACAACCTCCACTCACTCTGCCAGGTCCACCACCGGATTCACCCTAACGCCGCCGGAAACCTCTTCCCCTTCTGATTCCGCCGTTGAAAAACCCGTCGAGATCTACTGAGCCCGCCGACTGGATCTAGATCTCGAACTCGAACTAGATCTGTTGATCCCCCCCGGTGTCATCTTCGCCGATCAACTCTCAGATCTCATCGTCACCACTCGCTCGCCGATGTCGTCATCTCCTCTCGCCGTCGCCGTCACCCCATCATATCTCGTCGTCGCTCACCGTTTTTTCTTGCCAGAACAACCAGTGAATCGGATCTCATCGTTTCTTTCGTTTTCGACGCCGAAGCTCCTCCCTACCGAAGAAGCCGCCGCCGGAACACTGCTCGCTGTCGGTTCCAATCTATGGGGACACTAAGGTTTTTACCAAATTCACGAGCTCCTAGGTTAGGGGTTTCGTTCTTCCTTTTATGTAAAGTGTTCAAAATTTCTATTGAAATCATTACTAGGTTGTAGCTTCTTGCGTGAGTTGTATTGCAATTGTTGTGTGATTGGAGTTAATGCTTTGAATTAACGAAACTAGTAATTTTAGATTGTGATTTGGCCTGATTCTTTGTTGTGTGATTGGAGCATTCTATGTTAGTTAAGTTTAACTGCATTTTTCTTTGTTGCCTGGTTTCTAGGTTGCCAATTTCATTACTAATGACAGTAGAATGCTCAACTAATGTGAAAATTGCACATTAACTTTGAAAATTTGTTTCATTTGAATTCAAGTGCCAATGGCTGAATAAGAATTATTTTATAAACCTATAACGATATATGATGATATATTAAGATCTATAATTTCATTTTGTAAACTTAAACTATCTATAATTATTTATCATGTCATTTTATAAATGTATAATGATCTATAATGTCATTTTATAAATCTATAATGATCTATAATTTCATTTTGCGAGCCTATAATATCCTATCCTATAATGATTTATAATGTCATTTTACGAACCTATAATGATGTATAATGTCATTTTACGAACATACAATGATCTATAATGTCATTTGTAAACCTATAACAATCTATAATGATCTATAATGTCATTTTGTTAATCTATAAGGATCTATAATGTCATTTTGCGAATCTATAATGATATATAATGTCATTTTGTATACCTATAACGATCTATAACTATCTATAATGTCATTTTGTAACTTATACAATATTATATAAAAATTCTATAACATTATAGATCATTATAGATAATTTCTATAGCATTATAGATAGTTATAGATAATTTCTATAACATTATAGATCATTCTTAAAACATTTACGACGTTATAGATCATTATAGAAAAAATTTATAACCTTATAGATCATTATAGAAAAAATCTATAATTCAATTTTTTTTGAATTTTTTTCGTCAAAAATATGTCTTCATGGATCTTGTTTTAAAGATAAAAATAAAACGAACAAAAAATTCTAAAGAACTGAGTCCAAAAAATCAACGGTTTGAGAGATATAGCGATTATAAGATTTAAAAATCGAAATTAATGAAGAGAGAGAAGGTTGATAGTGACATCTGGAGAAAGGGAATGAGGATGTAGAAAAAGACAAAAAAAAGAGAATAAAAACATAATTAAAAAAATTAAAGTATGCTATATCTAAAAATAAGTAGGAGCTTAATATAAAGTTAATAATATTTTAAAAATAGAGTGTATGGTTAAATATACACTACTTATATACTACTCTTTATATTCTTAATATCCAACATCTCTAATAGTAGATATATATTTTTAAATTATTATAAATCATTGTGTGAAGTTAACGTTAACTTGTATTCCTTTACTTTATACTATCTACATTCACATTAAAACTATTGTGATTTACTCGGCGTGGTATAAAGTTACAGTGATGGACTTGTTAATGTTAAGTTCTAACTCACCAAAACCATGGTCTCGTTGGCTTAGGAATTAATATTTTATTAAAAAGCTTAACCTTTTAAATAAAAATAGTCATCTATCCTCTTCTTTTAATTACTGATCTCGGCCAAAGAAACCAATATTTCATTAGCTACGATATATTGTTTTCAATTTTTAGATTTCTATATGTGTTTTTATGAAGAATAAATTCAAGGGATCCACCAGATTAAGTTAAAAACAACTTCGTGATATGGAAAAAAAATTTGAAATATCTTTTTTTATTGATTTTTTTATCTTATTTTAGGATTATTTATCAATTATGTTTTGTGGTATGATTCCCAAACATATAAGGATTTAATTTAGGGTGAGTTGCAAAAATATACTAATTGAACTTTTGATTGCAAAAAAATTTTCACTAAAACAAACTAATGACATAAAATGTCCAAACAACTAAACTAATATCACCAAACACCCTAAAAGAAAAATATTTGCATTGTATACGTTGTAGTTACATATGCATTACATACTCATTACATATGCATTACATGCATAATACTGTACATATGCATTACATTTACACTATATTTGCATTACATATAATTCTGAACTGATTGAGAACTTATCTGATTATACATTCATTGCAATACATGTCCAATATATATCCATTACATGTAACTTACAAAAATCCGAAAATAATTTAATACAAAAAACAATTAATATCTCATACTCATCCCTTACATACGAGTTATATAACCATTACATATTCAATACATATACATTACATAGCCCTTACATACTGCATAAGCATTTTATCAAACACCTTGTGTGTGAGGTATCATTTCACATTCAATAATTTGTTCATCTTCAACAGTTTGCCTCTAAAAATCCCCAAAGTTTATCAAATCAAATGAAATCAAGAGAAGAATTCAAATAGATCTCAAGAACGAAACAAAACAAAATCAAAATTGAAGAGAAGAACAAGTCGAAATCAAGTAGAAAAACGGATTGAGTAAATTGGTCTCGTCACCTTGAATAGATTTGATTTGATTGAATTGCAAAAGTCCTTGTAAAATGATATGTAAGAAAAATGTAAAGCAAATGTATCTGATTTT
>CAOJBJ012192455.1:0-11438 GCA_948291685.1 Euphorbia celastroides | reverse complement strand
CCACAACAGAAAAAAAATTTGTGAGAAGCTGCATTTAATATTTAGAGGAAGAGGGCAACAGAAAAACCCAGTCTTTAGTAAATTTGTAAATGATGAAAAGCCACAACTCTTACCCAGTCAACACCTTCCCTGTATTCATGGGAAAAGCCAACTTCTTGTTCCCCTCCAAAGCAGTAAACCTTTATGCGGCACTCTAAATCTGAAGCTTTAGCGAAATTCTTATCTTGTGGACTCCCATGCAAGTATCTGGGAGAAATAACCATCACACGGTGTCCACGAGCAGCAAGTGACACAGGCAGAGAACCACACACATCTCCTAATCCGCCTGTCTTTGAATATGGTGCTGCTTCAGCGGTAACAAATACAATATTTTGTTTAACCTTGGCATTGACTTTTTCCTCGCCTTGACTGTCCACTGTTTCTCCAACTCTATCAACATCTTCGTGAGATCCTTTCACTTCTTCATCACCTGTAGATCCAGTTACAAAACAAACAACTTTCATCATTCACCATATTCTATAATGCAACATAAGAAAATTTAATTCCAAATTCCACCCTAGTCAAAACTCAACCTGGAAAACCTTAAATAACTGCAGAATTATCCCTCAAGAGATTACTTTCTGGATTCAATGTGGGACAATACCAACAAATAGTGTCTATAGTAAGGAAATTCCGAATTCACTGAGCAAACGTTGTTCATTGTAGCAAATATCAAAGGCACAGTTCAAGTACACAGTCAGCTATTTTTTGCCCATCTAAAAGATCAACGGATTTGGCATGAAACTTCCTCTACCGTATAGTGTTTCAACAAACAATTGATTTCTAACGGAATTGAATTCCTCCAAATGAATTAGGAGCCCTCGAAGTCCCTCACACGAACAAAATAAAATTGGTGAAACTTACAGGACGGGTTAGAGATCAGAGACTGAGTAAAGTTTTCCCAGAACATAGGAACAGTCTATCAACATTGGGCATCAAGTGGGTTGAAAAATCCTCAACCAGCTCCGCTACAAGACCAAGCCTTAAAATAGAAAGTTTCCCTAAAATAGTAAGATCGTGCCATTTATCTAAGTAAAACAATGCAATAACAAAATAAATGCACTACAATTATAAAAATCCATGATCCAAATTTCTCCTTTATCATCTAATCGAACAACATAGTGACGAATCAAATAAAGCAGAAAAGATAAAAAAAGAAGGAGAGCAATGATGGGAAAGCAAAGAGAGAATCACAATAATACCGGAGAGAGAAAGGAGGTTAGAGCCAATAACAGAACCGGAATCGTCGCGCTCAGTGCCGAGAAGAAGCGGTTTATCCGGCTCTCTTAGACTGTCGAGAGCAGAAGAGGCATCGCGTCCAAGAGTATCAGATCGCGCGAGAAAGAGGGGGCCGTTTCTGCGAGCAGGGCGACCGAAAGAGAGGTGAGTAACTGAAGGGACAAAAGAGGAAAGCGGAGATTTAGGAAGAAAAAGAGAAGCAGAAATGGAGAGGGAGTCCATAGTGAAGTAAAGAGAGGGAGAGATGAAAAGGAGAAGAAAATGTGAGGAAGAGGAAAAGAACCACTTAACTGGTGGTTTGGATTGATCCAGAAAAAGCGCCAAAGCCAAAACTGGATCCTCTCCGCTTGCTTTAAACCCGTTTTTTCTTTAATTAATTGCTTCCTTTTGCCACGTCATCACCTCCCTGTTTGGTGTGGGCCCCCCTCTGACATGGCAATACCTGCCTTTTGTTTTCTTGTGATTGTGAAGGAATCCCACAAATATCTGAACTTTGGAATTATTTACATAATCATGTAGTTTGATCATGATAAATAAAAAGGCTAACACATCTCTTTTATAATTTATTTTCACGGAAGATTATAGTTCAATGTATTTCCAAATAGAAGCGATTACAGTCATGCCAAGTTATTTCATGCGTTGAAGAGCATGTTACACTAATTAATTGCAAATTAAGAAACATACATAATGATAAAATACTAATAAATTAAATTTCATTTTGCAGCAAGATTGATACGTTCTTTAACAAAATTTATTAAGTGAACAAAATATAAATGTTACAATCTACATTTTTTTAACACCCAACTAACAATTTTAACCATCCAGAATAATAAAATATGTGTTCGCTTCATAATATAGCATTAAAACTCTCTCATTAAACAAAGTTAAAATCTTGGATATTTATTGTGAAAGATATTCAAATATCTTACTTGTAAGTGGATGAAACCCAACTCAATTGTAAATTACAATTTAGCTATGCAACAACATTTTCGCAATTTGAAAAAACGATCGTATTGAGAGCAATGAAAAATAATTGATATAAATTATTCTAACAAAATATACTAAAATAAAAAAAAAAAGACAAAAAAGCATAAACTACGAGAGAGGAAAAACTATTATATGCTCTTCAATCCCCTAATAACCCACTTTACAAACGGGAAACGAATTTCTTAAGAGGGAGAACGATGTATGACGGCTGTAAGGGATAATAAACCTACATTTATTTTGCACTTAAATATTATATTATTTATATTAATTCATATAATTTATTTTAACAGAAAATCTGATATTCTACCTATACAAAAGTAACTAAGGGAAAGATGTAGTGCGTGTTCATCTAAGGTTCCAAATTATAAATAAACAAAAAAATATTGTTATAAACTGCCTTTCAAGCTCGCATAACTTAATATCTTACTGTGTCACCGTAAATCAATTGAAAAATACCTTTTAATATAAAATCCAGAAGTCATGATTTTGAAATACAGTCTTTTTTTTAAAAAAAAATTATAGCTAAAAAAATTATTATCTTTGAGGCATAAGTCACCAACTTACTCTGAAGCTATACAATTAAATTTATTTATTATTAGGATTAACAAATAAAAATGTGTAGGAATTGAGTTTCATTTCTAAATCTAATAGTAGGTTACTGTAAAATACGTAGAAAACTTTGCAAAATTTTTCATAATTTTGAGCTTGAAAATTAACAAAAATAGTCAACTAAATGAATTCAATTGGAGCTAAATGCATCAATATGGTAGAAGGAAGTTGTAAATAATTGGAATTTGGTTTGAAAGACGTACTGGGAAAGTAAGCTTATTGGGAAGTGCTTCATGTTACGTAGCAAGTAAATAAAGTTTTCCAATATCAAGTAAAGTTACAAAACTTGCAAAACAATAAAAGAGAGATTTCTAAGTCGTGCTATAACTAATTTGTACATTTAGTCTTTGAAGTATACTTTCACTCTTTTGAGGCTTGTAATGTTCAATTCGATATCATTGATTGTATGGATTGAATTAAAAAAACTCATTGTTCATGTAGAATGTGAGGACTGACAAACTATTGATTCGTGTGATTAAATAGTTAAGACATAATTATTTTAAAAAATGTAATTTTAATAAGAAGTGAAAAATATTAATTAGGGTTCATATATGATATCGTGAATCAAATATCCAGTCTTCTTGGGTAACTGCAAGACAAGAACATCGTCAAGGGGATCGACCGTTTTACCGGCGTGGCCACTCCGATGGTTAAGTAAGATTCGGGACAAGGTGAAGATGAAGTAAGAAAGTGAGGAGAGAAAAGTTAACCTTGTTATTCCATGGAGCTGCCCTTTTATAGGGAGCTTGGAGAGGTTGGAGGGGACCAGTGGTGACGTGGCACCTGGCAACGATGGGGTTTTGGCACGGTGTGACAGTTCCCTTGTGTTTGTCGGGCCACGTCACGCTAATAGTACTGGTTCCAGGTACTGTCGTGATAGTATTGTCGGGTGGCGCGGTGTGTATTTGCTCCGTGGCACACACCTTTATCTCTATTTTGTTAGTTCTCCTCGACAGACTGATGGGCCTTTTGGATAGCGAGCTCGGGAGACCTCAGAGCAGGGTCTGGGTCCGAGCTCGCTTAGGATTAGACTAGCTCGGATATTACCGAACTGTATTTCTCTTATTGATATCAAACCATAATTTACTTTTACAACTCAAAACATATAATTTTATAATGACCAAATTTTTAAAATATTTTATTTATTTCATTTTCATTTTAAAAGCAGAATTCAAATTAACATTTGTTGCGAGAATGCTTTGCATTAGCGCGCAATGCAAAATGCACATATCTTCTAAAACCAATCTTCTAAAACCAATCTTACATACTACTTATACTGTGAGAAAACATGTGTCGGCTATGCAATGTAAGAGCAATACAAAGCACATATCACTTGATTTGACAAAATTATTACACTCGTATCAAGGATATGTTTTTTTTTAATTTATTGGCCGACGACAGGATTGAACTGATAAGTCTTGAATTGAACTGAACTGGTAAATACTAGTCAGAACTGAAACTTATTGAATAAGTACTGAACTGAACTGAACTGAAACTTATTGAATAAGTACTTAACTGAACTGAAACTTATTTTAATTGATTTAGTTCATATAATTTATGTAGTCATAAATATATACAATATTTTTCATATTAAAAATCAATAACTACCCATTATAATTATAGCTTTCATTTCTTCATATATTATTTTTTAACAATTTTTCTAAAATGTAATATAATTATTAGTCTAATAAGTCAATATTTAAAACAAACTAGTCAATTAGTGTTTTTGTATGAATCTCACAACTCATCTCATGTATGTACATTTATCTTATGCTATTTATTAACACGTGTATGTGTATAATTAGGATGCAATCGGATTATAGATTGTACTCATATTGAAGCAATTATGTTCGAAAAACGGTTTGTAACAATGTCTAATATCAGTATACGTATCTTATGCTATTGTTACATTTTAAATAAAATTTAAAGTTAGTTGTTAATATAATTTATTTTTTCTATTACAATATTTGTTAATATAATTAAAAAATAGTAACTAAAATGTATTGAAACTTAAACTTATTTAAAAAATAAGTTGAAAAGAACATAAGTACTGAACTGAATTGAAACTTATTGAATAAGTATTGAACTGACAAGTACTGAACTGAACCGAACTAAATGAAAAATAAGTTGAAAAGAACAGAGCCAAAAGTAATTATAAAAAAAATATTTTTTTATAATTATATGAATGTGACTCTGCTTTGAAAATTTAAATATATAAAATAATTCTAAAGCCTTACATAAAAAAAACTAAAATAGATATCAAAGTCACTAAGGATAAAGCATAAAAAATGAACATCAAATTTCTTTTTATATTTCACTTCAACCAATTGCAAATATGAGTGCATCTTCTTTCAACTCGACATAATAGCGTACTATTTATTTTCTCTCCTTTTATTTGCACTTACAATTTTTATTTTAAGACAATTTTAATGTCCAACTATTACTTTATTTTTTTCACTATTAATCTCTTTTATAATTATCTACAATTGCCGTTGTAGTTGACATTGTCGCCGTTGATTTCTAAATTTCATAAAAAATATTAAAAATGAGAGAAAATATCTATAACTTTTATTTTATGCCAAAAAATGCAAAATACAAATGGTCTTGAAAACATACTTGACCAATTTATAAAAGATTGATCGATGATGTAAAATGTTAAAGAAAAACTGCAAAATTCTGAGAAAAAAAGGGCCAATATAGAAAAAGAAAGATTACCCGTACTTAATGATAAAAGTAAAAACAGTAAAAAGGGAGGACGTGATCCGTAATAGAGCCCTCTCAATTCGATTTCCTATTGGCTGGAATCACAGGAACAAAGTGTGCGTTGTCAAGCTGAGGTTTGTTAATTAGCAACGCTATCCCCCTTTGTCTCTTTTCTTTTTGTTTTTTTTACCTCGTTGGACTAATTTATATTTTCTTCGATTGTTTATAAAAAAAAATACAATTGTTATTATTAGATGTGCTCGGGATTCTTTATCACTCGGTATCAATTTAAAACAAAAAAAAAAGTTATCCAATTTGGTAAGTTTCTAAAAAGATAAACATGATATCAAAATGAAGAAACTAATTAAGCAAAACAAAATTTCCATTTATGCTACATTAAGTGTTTTTAGCTTTCCAATTGTTTTTGCAATCCTATTTAAATGTGTGTTAGTTCTTACAATTGAACAGTAGAATAACTATAACACCTATTGGCAGTTTGCAATTGCTTTGGCGATCAGCTTTTAGCCGTTTGCCAAAAAAAAGTTTTTTTACAAGATTTTTCTATAACAACTCATTGCTTAGCTACCAAACAAATCTTACAGAGGCTTACAAACAATTCTTCGTCAATTTTCCAAAACTCACTTATGAGTCCAAGCATTGCCCATCCCACTCAATTAACAAGCCTATTTGATAATATATCGACCCGGTTAGAGAACAGACTGGGTCAAGGCTCCAAGTTAGTATAGCGAATTTGAATGAAGAACATCAGAAAAAAAAAGCCCAAAGTAAAACGGATCAGGCAGTTATTGGAGAATAATCCAGAAGAAAGGTTTTAGAATGATTCTCAATAACTAACCATGATAAGGATTACCAAAAGGATTACATCAATCAATGTGAGGTATGAAAAATTCTTAAACCCTACTATTACTATTACTTTGCCAAATTTTCTTCTTATTCTTTCCCCTTTTCAAAATTTCTGACTTAAGCATCAGAGAGTTCTTCTACTCTAATCACAATTTTCTTTTGTTTCGTGAGATCCGAGACTTCAAACTGGCTGCAAGATCTGATTGGAAATCGAACAACAAGGTGTTTTGGTTAAGACTATTTATAAAGCTTCATTTGCAAGCATTAATCTTCCCGCTAAATAATATGTTTCAAAAAGATAATTTATTTAAAACTTTCCCTTACCAATATGCATTAACTATATAATTTTACAAGTTTCCTTCAAAGAGATTATTTAGAATACAAGTTTTTAAGAGTCCATATTACTATTAGCGAGTCAATTGTTTTCTAGCATATGTTAATGTATAAAGTTTCTTTAAAGTAATAGATTTTAGTTTTGAAACAAATAATTAGCAAGATTATATAAATCTGAAATGTATTGTCAATAAAAAAATATTGTATAAAATACTTTTTATAATTTCAAAAAATTTTCGATCGAGGCTTAAAAATGGACAAATTTTAGGGGGGGGTTCGAGTTCAATGAATTGGAAAAAGGACCCCTCCTGATTTTCGACACATGTAAATTATCTGAACTTAAACCCCTTAAAATTACTCCTCAAAGATGACAATCGACAAGGGAAGCAATTGATGTGAATGGAGTGGATTTGAAAGATCACCAAAAGTCGCCAAAAGAATTCAAAAGATCATCTCCGATTTTATTACAGCTTTCTTTATCTTCAATTATGCACCATTTTTGGCTTTCTTATTTCAAATTAAAATCTTTTTCCTATTTTAGTTTTTGTTTTTTCACTTTCCCTCTCCAAATTGTAAATAATTCGGTGCAAGCTATAGCTAGGCTAGGGTTTTTTGCTGGCTTTCTAATTATGCTCGGTAACATGGCATTGATATTAAAAAAAATTAAATAATGAGCATGTTTGAATCCTAGAACTAAGGAATGGGAAATGGATTTGGTTGGTGACAGGGAAGTGCAACAACTTGTAGATAATATCATAATTAATACTAAAAAACAAAACGGGATTTTTTTTTCAAGGTGCAATCAAATGAATAGATGTGGATATAGTAACGTACATACATTAAGACGTGTTATGGAGCTGTCACAGACGTACCAACCAAAATTGTAATTCAATTAAATGAAAAATTGAACGTTAGCAAATACAGTCTCATCACACCTACGTGGTTATTAATGACTCTTCTTGATTTGTATAAATAAAAGGACAAATTTCAAAAATATGTGTTTTCACATAGTTTGGAAAAGGTGTTTGTGTTATTTTTTTCATAAAAAAGATATATATTTATAAAATATTTTTAAAAAGAGAGTAAGTAATGTTTTTTAACGAGATGTTACCAAATTTATTTTAATCAATCAACATTATTGTAATTTGATTCTATTATTTACTGATTAGATGTCAAGATTTGAAAAAATTTTGAAAACTATTTTATTTTTTTATGATTTTTCTAAATTTATTAATTAGTATCTTTTAATAAAAAAACCCGAAAAAAATATCTACACTTCTTCAAAAATTTCAAAATTTTAATGTGTATTATACTTTTATGAATTAACCTATAAAACTTCATAGCAAAATGAGTATGATTTCCATATTTCGTGACATAATTTAGTATTGAAAAACCTTTATTTATTAATTTTATGAAATCAAAAACCTCATTTTATAAAAAATAAAATAACAAAGGTCCCTTTTTAAAACTGAGTGAAAACACATGTAATGTTTTTTAGATTTGTTCTAAATAAAATTGATGTTATCAATTGTTGGTTAATGTAACACGATAAAATTTTAACTTTACAAATATTTTTTATAGTCACGAGTTTGGATATGTGAATGCAACATACTAAGTCGAGAGAATAGTCCCTTACGTGAAATTCTGCGTTATTCTATTTAAATTAGTTGATACGTGGATCGGATACTTAATAGTAAGAAAGCTTAAATTCATGAAAAAAGTTTGGAATTTTATGTCTCATTAAAGAGAAAATGAGTTTGATGTAGTAAGACTTGTTAAAATCAAACAAACCATATATGAATATGAGTGATAAAGAGATTTAAAGAGTGTTATAGATGTATATATTTATACACATAAATTCCACAAACTTGGACGAGGACCAATTTAATTGACTTCTTTCATAGTTATTATATAAGACACCTATATACCATAATTAGGCAAAATAAATACCTCTCTAGCATATTTTTTATCTATATATACTAGACTAATATGACTTGGCTTTCCTCTAGTCTCTTTGTATGGTTTTGTGGCTTCATTAGTGTCTAGTGTTCGGTGGACAATTGGCATTGTGTGTGATTATTTCCGTAATTACGATATATATATATCGTATATGAAGCAGCAGTTTTTTTTTAGTACTGGTGCAACCATTTTTGTTCTTAGAAATACACTGCTGTTGCATAATTTTTTTAATATTGTAGGATTCTAACACTACATGTACATTTCTAGAGAATGGATGAAGATAACTAGAAAGAAATTTGAGCTAACAAGCGTGCGGTGAATTTTCATAAAAATGGTGACCTAAAGAGTGAAACAAAAGAAAGATATAGACCATTATGATGTCGGATTTTTTTTTTTTTTTTTTTGAGGAAATAGGATTTTGTGAAGGAGTCAGGGTTCATGTTGAATTTCAATAAATTGATAAATGAAGTGAAATTCATCGAATAAAAAATTAATTGGGTTGTTTAAGGATCAATCCACAACATTGGTATACTGCTCTTTAAATATCTCTCTCTCTCAAGTGTAATGGGTTCGGACCAATTTTCACTTGTAATCATTTTTTGATTTATATCTTGTGAGATTTAAGGTTATCAACAGGTATAGAATTTTTTATTTTTTATTTTTTTTGATAATAGTATAGAATTTTTTTTATTCTAGCAAAGCTCCACCAAAATTTTATAACAAAAAGAAATATGAGAGGATTTTATTTAAGCTAAATTTGGTAATGTCGAGAGTTTGTTCCGTCAGAAGCTTTATTAATTTGGAAATAAAAAGAAAAGAAAAAGCAAGAAGAAAATCATAGGTTTGGAGACAATAAAATCATTCGTAATCAAATATGTCAGATGCAAAATATTAAGCATTCAAATAAATCCAAATATAATGGCCGTAAAGTCAATGTTGCCTCTGCATATGCAATTGCAACTTAGGTATTGATATAGTTTCTTAACAATAGCCAGTAAGTTCCTATATAGTGGGTTTACAATTTTTATGCTAATTCCTTTCTATCATTTTGAACTTAAATTGAAGTATAGAACGAATACGACCAATAAAAGATGGTTTAGGGTTTTGTCTAAATAATGGTTATTCACGTACATTTTCAAATAAAGTTTAATACCTTCAAATTCTTTTTCAACTTATTTTTAAGAGTCTTTTGCCTTCCTTAACTTTCGAAAGTTTCTCCAATCTCCTTTAACTTATAATTACCAGTTTCAAGGTTTGATCCATTCAATATAAAAATACACTAATTTGCCCCTAAAATATCATGTCTCGGCTTCTGATTGACACTACAAAATAACTGATCTTTGAGGACAAAAAGCTAGGGACAATTTACTAACACCGTCTTTGAATGGCGTTGTAAAATTAATATTGGAGACAATTCTATTAATGGACCCCAATTCACATTTTATTTGGAATAAGGACAACTTATTTTTAAATATTTTGAAATATTATTAATTAAATTATTTTAATAAAATTTGGGGACAGTTAACTCCTCATTTTTCCTTTACTGAAACAAAAAAATTGTTTCTCATCCATATTCTCCCCACTAACACTATCGGTAAATCCCTAAATGCACTCTCAGATATTATACCACCGCCATCTCTTATTCGGTTTAAACCCTTAATCTTCTCAGATTATCGATTTCATCTCGATAAACTTCTGATTTCATCTGCATTCGTTTCACACTCAAAAGCCTAATCCCTAATCTCACTCTCACATAATATCTATTTCCGATTGACTCGTCTTGGAGTAGTCGTTTTTCTTCTCTTTCGAGCGCAAGAAACACCAGTTCGTCTAATCGCGATGACTCAGGTACGTCTTTATACAGACCCATAGATTGCGGATTTATGAGATTTGTTGTGTGTTTCTTCCAAAACAATTATTAGAATTATGATAAACTCGAGAACCGATAAGGTTATTGCATTGCTAGTTGATTTTATTGCTATATATATTGGCTTACTGCATAATGATTTATGGATTGCTGGTTGCTTAGTGATTGAATTTGCGCAATCAATTTGAAATGTAATGCACAATAACAACTCTGTATTGATTGTCAGAAACTCAAGCCTTCACATAAGACGACCTAGCTCCAGTAATTGCAGTTGTTGATTGAATTCTAATATTTTTCTTGTTCAAAGTTTGTGAAATCTTTTGTTATCCATTTTCCGCTTGCCATCAATGTTAGATTTCTTTCTTCATCATGTCTATTTTGGCACCTTTTTATAATACTAACAAATTTGAGACGAAACATTTTGACTTCAACCTATATTACGTTCATTTTCTGTTAGATGAATAGGCTAAAAGTAGCTGAAGCAAAGGAGAAAATTTTTCCCTTTATAGCAGGGGAATGAGGCCAATCAGTTGAAAAGACGCTTATGATCCCCAATAATCTATATAATTATAGGGTTATTCATCATACGACAAGTCCTGATATTAATTGTTATGAGTTTTAGACTGCTGTTGAGGGAAAATCTAAAGATAAACAATGAGCTTATTCTTCTGACAAGGAAGAGTTTGGTGGAAAAGAAGAGAACACTTATGTATGGAAGTAAGCACTTTGATTCATTATGGATGTGTTGTTGTATTATATGTGATAAAGCTATATATGTTTGGTGATTATTATATTTTTCTTGAGAATAGTAGAGATCTGAAAGTTGCAAGTTTGATAG
>CAOJBJ012191897.1:0-17617 GCA_948291685.1 Euphorbia celastroides | reverse complement strand
TGTTTTTGTATGTTCAACGTATGTTGATGATTTATATGTAACTTGGTAGAATTTTTACTCGTCGGTTTGCCTAATAACTTGGGCGGATTTTATCTTGCACACCATCTGTTTGATGAAAGTTCTCAAACATTATTGTACGCTTCTATGTGGCTTAAGAATAAAATTTTCAATTAATTTCCTCCCATGTAGATTACTGCACCACTCTTGTGCCATACATTTTTGTAGGATGATTATCTTAGCCTGGTTCTTTACATGGAACTTGTGATCAGTCTAGTGTAACAAAAAAATATGTTTCTGCTTTCTGAGAAAATTTAGTATCTGTCCATAACTATAAGTTTCTGCGAGAGACCGAGTAATTAGCATTACTTTTGTGTTTTATGGATTTGTAATTTTATCTTTCACATTCTCATTAGAAGAATACCTCAAATTTCAAACAAAGTAGCATGCCAAACTAAACCTATTTAGGGCCTGTTTTGCATTGCTTTCTGAATTGCTGTCTCGAGAAGTTCCTCTCTCAAAAATTTCTTAGAATTCTCATAGGAATCGGACCATGACAAGCACTAAGAAGCTATGCATGTATTTTTCTGTGTACATATAGGGTTTTTCCATGGAAGAATGTTTGATTCTAATTTTATTTGTTTGGGCTCAAATTCGAGGAAGCAGAAACATGGTGGGATTTAAAAATAGGTACATGGTAATGGAAGCTTTCTTAGATCCTAATCGAGACCTCAGAGGGGATGATCCCGTCATTCTTACACAATATAATGTGTCAAAAGCAATAAAAGATAGCATTTTGGTAAGCTATGGGGAGTGTGGTTTAGCTTCATCTCTAAATGTTTATCTCTTAGTGTAGGACTACACCTATCCATTGGGAACCCATTTTTCTACTTCTTAAAGTCACTTTTATTGCTTATGAAATTGTGTGTGTGTATCTGCCTTGGTGTGAATTTTCTATTAGTTTGCTTTCTCAGAAAAATGTGTTTAAATAGGAAAGAAATGGGGTGATTTGTGTTTTATCTTACTTTATTGTTGCCTTTGATTGTGTGGTTTGTATATGTTTTGCATAATTTTGTGGCTTGATTTGATTATTTGGTTTTTGTTGAACTTTGCCTGGTAGATGGCAATTGCTGCTGTTTGTTCATATTGTTGAATTGCAACTGTTTTTTATGGCATGGTTAAATCTCCTCTGTTCATACTGCATTGAATGGTTGCTGTTCTATGGAATTTTTAGTTGCTACTTGGGATTCCATCTTAATGTTGAGTGGCCTTTTCCAAATGTTTTGGAATTTGATATTCCCATTTGAACCAGACAGTAGAAAAGCAATCAACGAGTATCGATCAGCAATAAATAATTAAAATCCTCCACTAAGCAATAAGTAGTTTTTGTCCTACACTAAAGAGGTGGTCATCTAATTGATCAGAAATAAATAGTTCTTAACTCATCTATATAGATGAGAACACTGATGATTTAAGTTATAGTTTGGCTTCACTACTACTAGTTGTGTAAATTGTAGTCTGTTGATGCGTTTGTAAATTAAAAAGGGCTTATAAGGTGCTTTTAAGCTCTGAGAAACACCCCATAATAAACAATTCGGTGCAAATTTTGTTAATTTGGGTGCCCCCCTCTGCCGTGCAGGCGGTAGAACCGATATCGACAGTCCTTCATCCATCAGAGCTGAAAATTTGCTTTTTTCATCTGAAATCGAGTCATCAACCTGTGTTGGTAATCCACAAGATTCTCTCATCTTTCTTCCTCGTAATTTCAGAAAATTTTCCAATACCAAAGTCGAGCATTTGATTTATAGTGGTCAAAACTGGAATATATGAGCAGATTTTTCTTTGTTTCCGTATATTCAACAGATGCTGATGATTCATGTGTAACTTGGTAGAATTTACACCTCTGTTTGCTTGATGATTTGGACGAATTTTATCTTGCACACCATCTGTTTGATGACAGTCCTTGAACATTATTGTACGCTTCTATGTGTCTCAAGAGTAAATTTTTCAATTGATTCCTTCCCATGTAGGTTAATGCACCACTGTAATGCCATAGGATGAGTATTTTAGCTTGGTTTTCTATGAACATTTACATGGAACATGTGGTCTGTCTAGTGTAACAAGAAAAATATGTTTCTGCATTTTGAAAAAATTTAGTATGTATCCATGGTTTTCTGCGCGAGACTGAGTAATTAGCATTTCTTTTGTGTTTTATTGATTTGTAATTTCATCTTTCACATTCTCAATTTCTCATTAGAAGAACACCTCAAATGTCAAACAACGTAGCATGCCAAACTAAATCTATTTAGGTCCTGTTTTGCATTGCTTACCAAATTGCTGTCTCGAGAAGTTTCTCAAAAATTTCATACAACTATCACGGAAATCGGACCATAACAAGAAGTAAGAAGCTATGCATGTATTTTTCTGTGTGCATATAGGATTTTCCCATGGAAGATGGTTGATTCTAATTTTATTTGTTTGGGCTCAAATTCTAGGAAGCAGAAACATGGTGGGATTCAAAAATAGGTACATGGTAATGGAAGCTTTCTTAGATCCTAATCGAGACCTCAGAGGGGATGATCCCGTCATTCTTACACAATATAATGTGTCAAAAGCAATAAAAGATAGCATTTTGGTAAACTATGGGGAGTGTGGTTTAGCTTCATCTCTCGGGTCACTCCAAGGTGCGAAAAATAATATGTTGTAAAGTTATTTCTTTATTGTTTAATACATGTTGTTTGTAATAACTTTGAACTTGGTTTATGGCAGTAAAGTATGTGAATCCTGTAACAAAGCTGTGTGTCATTAGGGCCTCGAGAGAGGAGTACCAAAAGGTTTGGGCTGCAATAACCATGGTTCGGAGCATCGGGAATTGCTCTGTGATATTCAACTTACTTGACCTAAGTGGTACGTCTTTTCATTTATCACCAACATCGATATATATTTTACTTTCTGAGTTCATCCATTTTAGCCAAATTTTATTTCCACTATTACATTGTTACTTGTTATTTGTCCTTATCAGTTTTCGTTAGCTCCATATTTGTTTTGCAGAATTTGGTATTTACTTTGCGAATCATCTCATTTGTACTTGTTTGATTTGCTTATTTATGTATTGTGTTTCGAGAAGAATCATGTTTTGAGTAAATATGTGTTTGGGATTTTCGTTTTCTTATTTTAGAATTAGATTAATATTCAACTATTAGGCGCTTTCCGAAAATTCTTTATGGTTTTTCCTTTTTATTTTAGTATTATTGCTTTACACTAAACATTAAAGCATCATATTGAGCAGAAGTGCTTAGATTTGTTGTGTTTCATGATTTTATTTTGTATTTTGTATGGTAATGTGTGGTTGGCTGTTTAGGAAGTATAAAAGCGTGTAGAAATGCGGCCTTAAAATGTGACGAGGCTAAATTCGAGCAATACAAGCTTGCAGTTGGAGACCGTCTCTCGGATGATGTTACTCAACACATGCAAAACTGCATTGAAAAGATCAAGATTTTGGAGCATTGAAATTGATGGTCGAATGTTTTTTTGTCTTTTGAATATGTGATTCAGTAGCGCTGGAAATTGGGCTAGCACCATTTGTATTTCAGGATGACATAATGAACTAGTCATTCTCACTAAATCCTCAAGTTTCTATATATATGCTTCTAGTTGCTATTGTTAAATTAATCATATGAATTTTCGTTAATTTTGTCATGTCATTCTTGTGATTTTGTCTTTCTTTTTATAAAAAGATAAAATTTGTCTCATCTTACAATAATTATAAAAAGAAATTTTTATGTGTGGATTCAAACTTATTGATACTAAAGTTCATATCAAATTAGTTGATATTTGTGACAAACAAAAATAGAAAAAAAATATAAATGCATGAACAGATAGTAGGTTCATTGTTTATATGGTTATTTCTTAAATGGTGAGGTCTTCTTTATACAATAGAGCAACCCCTTGCTTTTAATTAATGCTATTATTAACGTATATAGTTCACATTCTTTTGCTCTACCTATGAATCATTCAATATACAGGTCTTTCACAAGAAAATCTATCTTAATGATATTTAATTAGGAGGAATAGCTAATTCATTGACCTTCTTAGTCCGTCCTTGTAAGGCTTATTTAAAATATATTGAAAACTTAGAGTAATACTATCTATTTTCCCCATTTTTTTTTTCAAACCTTATTCTGTGGGATTTACATTATTTTTTCCATCCATTTACCCTATTTTCATTCCTTAATTTAAAATATTAATATTATATTAACATCTTTATTCAATACATAACAAACCACAAAACAACTAATAAAATAAAATAAAAAAGTAACAGCTATGTTACTTTTTTCTATCGTTTCCCAACATGAGGTATCTCATATTAGAGTACTCCATTTTTTAAGAGATACTATTTGGGAATGGTTGAATTTGATGAATTCTCCGTATGATAATCCATTTTACCAACTTTTCTCTTATAGAATATCATTGAATTTTCTCTTAATGAAAATAATTAAAATTTTAATAAAAATGAAAGGAAACTGTACTGTTTTGAATTAACACTTTATAAAATTCAAGTTGATTGAGTTAAGTGTTTAACTGAATCGAAGGAAAGAAAAATGGGAACGAGCACTCTACGGTAACTTCAAGTCGCTTTTCCTTACATCGACATGTCGCCCCACTTAAGCTGTTTGTTTGCGTGTCAGTATCTGATTTGCTGGCTTGCATACCAAGCCTATTTTCTGTTTCCCAATCTACCCTTTTTGAAGCCTCGAACTTCAGAAGAAAGCAGGGGCAATGTGGTAATGTAAAACGCGTTTAATAAACTCAGCCGAATTGATAGACTCGTTCTTCACTCACGTAGTTGTTTCCTTTCTGCTACTTTGATACCTCAAACTCTACAGGAATCTCACTTTTGCGGTGGATATGGCTGTTTTATCGTTCAATTCCCTGCCGTTAGGGTTTAGATTCAGGCCGACAGACGAGGAATTGGTCAATTTTTACTTGAGGCTGAAGATCAATGGAAACGACCAGCAAGTTAGGGTTATCCGTGAACTCGATGTCTGCAAATGGGAGCCCTGGGATTTGCCTGGTATTTATTTTCGATTCAGCATTTTGTCAATGTGAAATGAAAACGCATCTTCTGGTTCTGAATTATCTGTTGATTTTGGGTGTAGATATGTCGATCATCAAAACGGATGATCAGGAATGGTTCTTTTTCTGCCCGTTGGGTCGCAAGTACCCGAGCGGGCATAGATTGAACAGAGCGACAAAGAAAGGATACTGGAAGGCAACTGGAAAGGATCGAAAAATCAAATCAGAAAATAACTTGATTGGGATGAAAAAGACTCTGGTATTTCATACTGGACGAGCTCCTCGAGGAATCAGAACCAATTGGGTTATCCATGAGTATCGTGCTACTTTGGAAGAGCTTGATGGCACTAAGCCTGGCCAGGTATGCTTATATTTCTTGATGGCACTTGCCACTTATCCATCGTTTGTTTTGGTTCAGGTGATTTTAACGAATGCCCTAGTTAGGTTTAATGTCCATTGCAAAGATTGTACTTGAAAAGATTGATTTTAAATCTGATATGATATACAATTCTATCATCTTTGATTGTCTTATGAATAAAATGAATTCGTTCTTTACCAAACTTGATATATGTGAATTGTGAATTTATTTGAGTTGAATTCCTTCATATTGTGAATGATTTGTGTACCTGGACATTACTATACATTTAAAGTCGAATTTTCTTTGCAGAGTCCCTTTGTAATTTGCCGTTTGTTTAAGAAACAAGATGAAACTGTGGAAGAACCAAACTATCTTGAACCCCAAGAAACTGCTCCTTCAGAATCCCAATATATTGCATCATCACCTTCAGCTGTTCAATGCCTTCCAGAAGTTGCAGAGTCTTCTCTAGCAGCTCAAGCGTCTTCAGTAAGCACGCCGGTTTCCAACAATCTACCATCCTCTGAGTGCTATGACAAATCTCAAGCAGAAGCTCAAACATTTGATGTAACAACTCCTGAGGTAAGAAGGATTGTTATTCTAATAGAATGGTAGTAATAAGTCAAACTTTTAATCATTTATATTTTACATGTACTTTGTTCTTCAGCTGGAAGAATATCTGAATTGGTTTGACCAGCCACATGAGGCTCTTGATGACAAACTTTTTTCTCCTCTACAAGCTGAAGCGGGACTTTTGCGTCATTCCATGCCCAATGATGTGCAGCTTCATCAGGAAACAAATGAAGCAGACGCTGCTTATGTAACTAATTTCCTCAATGACATCCTTCAGCAGCCTGTTGACTATTGCAATGAGGTCTGCTGCATTACAAGCACTGAATCTGACACTGCGCTTACATCTTATGAGGCTTTAGATACGAGAGTAGAAAATACTGTGGTAAGTTAAGATAATATTTGCCCTACTTGTCTCTTGCTGCGAATTTATGCCTCCCCTGATTTACCTTTTATTTCTCCACATAACAGTTTGATGAAGGCTTGCAAAGTTCTGTTGGGCTTGATGAGGACCGGAGCCGAACATTTGAGCCTAATATGCATAGTAACTATAAAGATCTAGATTATGGAAGCAAAAATTTTGCAGCAAATTGTGGGGATGGATTTAGTAATTTGGAAGAATCAGGTAGATGTATCAGCGAGACAGCTGGATCTGGAATCCGGATTAGGGCTCGGAATATGCAAAGTCTTCCAAATAGTTCAAACTCTGCACAGGGTATTGCATCTAGAAGGTTGCGTTTGCAGTGTACATTACAGGTCACGCCGTTATTAGTGGTAAGAAGTTTATGGATGTTGAGTAATCAATATGGTGGTTAATTACATTATGTAAATGCATATGTTGAATGTCATTTGATTGTGATTTGTGCAGGAGAATGAAGTGGTGGACAAAGATACTCGGGTTGATGAGGATTCTGGTTTACCTGCCAATGACAATAAACAGCACAAGAGAGTGATGGAAATTGCAGTTTTAAAGGCTTATTGGTCTCGCCCGGTTGGTATGTTTAGAGCTATTTTTTCACTGTTTTTGTTACTGATCTTAGCGGGCGCATGGTGGTGCTTAATCTTCAAACCACTTGAGGACCCTATCGCCTTGTAGTTTGCCCCTCTGATTATATATTACCAATTGATTAGGGATTACTAGTTGTAATCTGGTTTGCTTTGGTAAATATTTCATGTATGCACAAATTAGTTGATAAATATATATAACTATATGTTCAGTAATAGTTTTTCAATGGCTTCTAGTCTAGGAGCCTAATTTCATAGTAATATAGACAGATTTCTAACCTGTGTACCAGAAATGTTTGCAGTTTACCTGAACAAGCTATGATCTTGTAGTAAAGTTATTTATATTTGGTTTGGGTTTGGCATCCGTATATGTTCCTGTGCTATACAAGTTGAAAGTAATTCATTATTGGTACAATGAAGTCAAAATCACGATTCTTGAAGTCCTTGGTGACAATATTATTAAAAAGCAACTATTACCATGCCAACTTTCATAGTAGATAATGGAAGGAAAAGTTTATATATTAAATGAATTCAAATTTCATAATTATTCATTAAATATATTTATTAATTAAAGTTAATTTATAATTTCTTTAGAGTTGACTTACATGTGTGTCGCAGAAGTACACGTTAATATTTATTAAAGCAATGAAGCGTTAAAAAGCATTTCTAACCTTATATCTTTTAAAAAATGTTTTTATAGATGATAATGAAATGTTTTGAATTATTTGATTAGTTGATTTTAAATTTTATAACTATCCTCTTAAGTATATTTATTACATAATATACCTCTCAAATCAATTTTCTTTTAAGACTTAATTTGATTGTAATTGATACATGCATTGCACGAGTAGTATACTAGCTACTCTAAGCAACTACTAGTAATAAGAACATAAACTTAAGATTAAAATCTCAAAAACGATTTGAAGACAGTCCGAGTAAATAATAAGGGCTATGTAAGAAGAGAATAGTTACAATTCCCATAACTATGTTCGGGATACAGGGGTACTTAACAAGGCAATTCACGTTAGGCTCTCGTAGAAAATTCCTATAGATATACACCACTCAACTTTCATATCGTCTTTTCGGCTCGTCAAGCTTGTTGCATTTTAACTCCTCCTCCTCCTCCTCCTTATGCTTGTTACATAGTATATTAGATATTCTATCCGTCATTTGGGTGTTAACATGCTTATTTGATGGTATAATCGTCATTATGTTTTATAGTGCAATATATGCTTACTTTCTTTTCAAACAAAATCTAGTCATTGGGTAATGGAGCTCACTCATCGGATGGTAGATAAAATCAAAATAAGTATACCGAGTAAAAGACAAAATCACCTAAAATCTCCCATGTTTTAATGTTGTTTCCACTACTTCTACGCTATCATTCATAAACTTCTATTATTTTATCATTATCAACTTAATTTCTTTACCATTATACATTGTTGCTTCCATGCTTGTTTCCTAATATCATGACCATTACATTTGGAGTATTTTTTTTTTTGTTCGTAGCTTCTAATTCAATATTCTCTTGTAATATATGATTCTACTATTTTATCGTTGTTTTAATCTTCTTTTTAACAATTCTTCATCTTATTTTTTCATTTTTTTATTAAGGATAGACACTGAAAAGGAAGAAGATGAAGGTTGAAACAACACAAGAGGAATCAAGTGATGGAAATCGTAGCGTAAACAAAAAAATAGACAAATCGAAAATAAAGAGTACAATGCAGGATGAATGGATGATGAAGAAATCATTAACAGAAAGGAAGATGCCGGAGATGGAGGAATGACGTAAAAGAATATTGCAAGTTTAATGGAAGATAAAAATAAAATTGTATTTTTGTATAAAAGTATAAGAAATAGTAAAATTTCCCTAACATGAATGAATATTAAGATCGTACCATGTTTAAAACATATAACGTCACATTTATGTAGAAATTAATGTAAATAGCATATAATAGTTAATTATGTGAGCTTATTTGCTCTACTTTTCCTTGCTTCCTTTCAATTATCTATAGTAATGTTATTAAAACCGGATGAGTGTCGAACCGGCAACATTAACGATTTGCAATTCAACCTGTTTAAACTATGGTTCAACCAGTTTTTCTTTTTTTTTTTGAAAAAAAATTATGAAATATTCACCTCTTAAATATAATTTATACATAAACATCTCAATACATTATCATTATGTAAACTGTTATTTTTTTTAACCAGATTTGACTCATTGCCAGTTTTTGATTCAATCGATTGAACATGCCGATTCGGATCCAGTTTTAATAACATTGATCTATAGTTGTTAAAAAATTCTTTCTAAGAAAGTAAATATAATGTTCTTTTTATCATCATACATATTTTTGTTCTATATATTAATCGGACAGGGATTATCCAAAAATTGCAGGGATTGAACCGACGAGTGTGGAAAATAACCAAAATGTGCAACCGCATGAGCCGGGTTTGGGGGGAGGTAAATTTACCCCGATAAAAATTTACGAGCGTGTGTAGGTCTACATGCGAACCATGGGGATTCTGCCGCTGACGTAAAACGTTGATGTTTGTAAATAAAAAACAGTTGCACATATTACATGTCTAGTCATAGAAGGGCTGTGAGATTTGAGCATTAACAAAATTTACTAGTATTGGTCACTGCGGCACAACAATTTTTCAAGCCTATCCAACCTTGCAGTACATGGATTTAACCTGAAACTCACTGATAAACATTATAGTCAATTTACAATTAGTTACATATGAAGACTAAAGTTTTGCATCAGCATTGCCACTTAAATTTCCACAACAGAAGCTCACTTTTCCTCGGACTTGAGCTGTCTTGCCAGCAAGAATAGTGCCACTGAGGTGAATGCAGACAAAATTGTCGACGAGTAAAATGTGACCAGAAGAGCAAATCTCAAAGACTGCAAGCAAAGCACATAGGGATTGATTAACATCCAACGTTTGATGATTGATTAACATTTAATTAAATATTTACTTTCATAAATAATCAACCGTTGGATGAGAGCAGAGCGCAAAAAGCCCGGCTCTCTGCATAAAATTCCCTATTAATATAGAGGTTTAGAAGTAAGAATGGCAAACACAAAATATCCAATAACCTTAGCCAACACCAGTGCATTGTCATTTGCATACTGCATTGAGCTTTCGGGTATGCTTTGGACGCCTTGAGCGAGTTGCCAAGACAGTATTCTACACAATTCAAAATTTCAAACAAACTTTGAGTCCTTTGTTGCTTTAATCAGAAACTCTAGTCTAAAATGATAAATATTTACCCGAAAATGACTCCTAATATGGCCCCGATATTGGCCTTGTCTGATGTAACTGCTACCTGAAGTTCTCCAAACTAAACATAGATGTTCTGCATCATTAGATGTACATTTCTCATTTAGATAAGATACAACAAAGGCTTGTACTCTACCTTAAAGACTCTGGTCTGTTCCTTCGGCTCTTCATCTCTTGTCGATATTGGACTAGCCGATAGAAATTCTCCAGTTTTTATCATTGCTTGTGCAACCTACACAGCTCAACTATCAACTAATTACAGCACAGTTAGGGTTTCATATGTTTGTGTCAGGTATGAACCTGACTGTGATTAAATCGAACTAGGAAAAGTGAATAGAGCGAGAACTGAAATCAAGAGAGAGAATAGAAAAGGAAAAGAGAGGGAAATCTGAAATTCTGTTACTTCTCATATGCTGAGTTAGTTACAATTACAGGTTATATACAGCTGTCCAGCGAATACTTGGCTGTAATATGATTAGCTGACTTACACTTGGCTATGAATGTGCCACGTGTACTAAGCTCCAACTAACTTGAAACTAACTCAAAACAGAACTCTCAACCAAAAGTAAAGAGCTAAAGACTAATGACTTAGAACTGAAGTAACTCTAACTGAAAACTGACTTGCTCTGTAATTACGTCCTTCTTCGGTACTTAGACAGTTTGTCAACTCCTAAATTGTAGCTTGGGAAGAGATGCTATAATTAGAACCAATATATCCCTACTTGTTGTCACAAAAACTAGTGAGTAGACTAAAAACCAAATATTAGGCATAATGCATTGAACCTCCTGTAGTTGTCACTGTCCCTTGAACTTTAAAAGTCTACTCAGACCCCATTTGGCTACTTCCTTAACAGCTGCAGTTAACTGTTTGATGGCAACCAGCAGGCGGTATAGTGTTTGGTTGAGTTTGAAACACAAATGCTTTTGGCTGTTCAAGTATGAAACTGCTCCTGCTTCCATCAGCACTATTTTGGAGCTTTTACAGAAAAAAATGGTGCCGTTCAATTTTTTACTGCCAATTTTGTCCTTGATTTCAAGGTGACAAATAACAAAAATGTCTATTTCTCCTTGAAATATGAAGACGTATTCTTTCTTCCCTCTCAAAAACTACACTGTAATAGTTTAATATTTTAATTATGTCATTTATAGCTAAGTTCAAATACTTCATTTTTTAAATTGTTTGATTGAACGGTTAAAAATATACCGTTAGTATTTTCTCAATATGATGTGCATTCATTCAGTAGAATAAAAAAAGTTAGATTTCACGTTATACATTTAATTATCCATATTTTGTAAGTTCTTTTTGATTAAAAACATATCCATATTCGTCATTTTACACCGTAACATTTATAGTTTATCATATTTTTACCAAACACTATCAATCAGCTCATGATAAACAACTACTCGTAAAAGCTAACAACTAAAAGCAACCGCTAGCAACTATCAGCAACAGCCAACAGTTAACAGCAACAGCTCAACCAAACGAGGATGTCACTTATGCTTTGAGAGACACAAATAAGAAAACGAAATTTTTTAAAATATAGGAGCTATGGAGACAGTTTCAAAGTTCAAGGGCACTAACGTTATTGGGACAAGTTTGGGTAGCTGATGATGCCTAGTGACAACTATGAAAGAACCAGAAAACAATAAATAAAATAGAAGTTACCGTTTGCATTTCGCCCTGACCATAAAGCCCCATGGATTGGAACCTCCTTCCAGCAGCTATTAGGCGCTTGCCCAATGCTGAGCAGCAAAAAGATGAAATAAGCTTCATAACTAACTCTTAACAATTTATTCTGCACCAATGTTGAATGCTTCGATTCTTGCCTGCCTTGTTTCTGTTTGTTAAAGTGCTCTCGAGCACTGGAAACTTGCAAGCTAAAGCATGGGAAGTTGATGTGTCTGCCTTTTCCCAAGCTCGAGAGAGATTTAACAAGAGTTCTCCTAGCTCTTCACCACACTGAAAACCCAATTATAGCAAACAGTCCCATTAATGAGCTTTGAGTTAATCTAGAATGCAGCCATGATAATTAGAACATAAATGAAGAGCTGAAACACAGGGTTATGTTTAAGTGAAATCCAATCAGATAACATTCAACTACTCCAGGATTAATCTAAGCAAAATAATTTATCTGAGATGAAATTTCGAATTTGATGAAATTCGCTACAATACCATTGGAATCTCTTACAATAAAAAATACTAGAAAATGGTCAAAGTTCAAATAGAATTGAGAATCGCAATTGCTAGTAAAGCAATAAACTAACCTCATCAAGAACTGGCCCATTAGAAAGATCGAAGGCCGCATCATTCAGCTACACATGAAAGCAAAAGAAAAAACAATTAACAGAAATCTCAAATTGCAATATCCAAGCTAATTTCGGATCGAACCCACATCTAATCGAAGATCGCGAGGTAATTTTTCAAAATAATCAGATGGCAGATTAAGCGAGTCCTGCACCGAAAACAACAATCAATGCAAGAAATCAATCAGTGAAAACCGGAATGAATGCGAAGATGATTACAGAAATCTGGAGGAGGAGGGATTGAGGGGAGGGATCAGTAGAGGGGGAGGAATCGGATGATTCAGCGAGAGCAAGCAATGGAAGAGAGAGGGGCTTTGAATGCAGAAAAATTGGGGGTTTAGCAGAGAAGGGCGATGGTATGCGGCCGGAAGTTTGAAGGAAGGGTAAAGAAGAAGAGAGCGGAGGAAGAGAGTGAAGGAGGAGCAGAGATTTCATTTTCTTTTTTTGTTGTGCAGATAAATTGAAAAAATCGGTGTTTTGAAGGGATGGTAACCGGCAACTCTCTAAGCCGGTGGCTTTTGATTTTGGAATTTCAACTCACCTCTTCACATCTTCTGCTTTGGAGTTCTATCTTCCGTTCAGATTCTATTTTATGTTAATTTTCAGTGTGCGGTGCTTTTCTTGGTATTGTTGTTAATATACTTTTTTTTAAACTTAATTACTAAATTTTATGATCGAATGTTTACGACGAATCGGTTGGATTGCCCACCTTACTTTAATCCTGGTCACTAATCAGAAAATACTCTAATCACATTATATTTGAATTGTATAATAGAATAGCCGGTTGGTAGTGCTATCAAAATTCTGCCACTGAACAAGGACAAGGCATGTATGCACTGAAAACATGCATAAGTTTTGAAGTTGTCTGTCTTCTACACTGCTGACTCAATTCATATACAAGTTTCCATCATGTATATTTGACTTTTATTTGTTTGTTCCTTAAATTTTTAGTTACAACTTATGTTTTTGTTTGAACTTCATTAGCCATGACCCTTGAATTTCTGTCATAAATTTTTTTAGTAAAACGATATTGTTGAGGTTGGTGCAATTGCCTTGATATTAAGTGTGTTGGACTAGTCTCGCTGATGTCTAAAGCTTCCCTGAAGGAACAGCTCGCTGAAGGTCGTTTTGCTCTGTCTTAAAGGAACTTGCAGCGAAAGAAGTCACGCAATGAAGCAAAATGGGAGAAGTTCACTGATGGATAATCGCGCTGATGAAGGCATAAGCGCTGACGTAAAAAGTTAGTTTGTCTTATGTCCAGTTGTCTAAGTCCGACAAGAAATATATCACATTTAATGTGGTCTAAAGAAGTGACAAACGCGCATTTAATGCATTCTGAAAAAGTGGAAGACGCGAAGCAAAACACGGAATGACGCACCTGACACCCAGAAAACGCGCAGTACCTAATTTCGGCATAAAATAACCTTGAATAACGTAACTTCAATCAAAATTCAACAACTCAAGGTCAAAGCCTCAAAAATTCAGAATTTGCAGCAATTGTGGTCTCCAAAGAAGAGAAGCCTCCAATGAAAAATTATCGTTGTGAGTAACGGGCAGAATTTTCTAACTTTTAGTTAGAAAATTTCTAAACGGTCTGAAATCAACGATAATATTTCTATGGCTATAAAAGGAGAATCAAAGACGAAGAAAAATAAGAAAAAATTTCTACGAAGTCGAAACTCTGCTCAAATCTCGATCAAATGCAAAATTTCTGTCAAGTCTCAAAAGCTTTCATATTTGAGAGAAATACTAGCAACAAGTTAGAAATTAATTCTGTTGTAATCTCTTTTCACATTTTATGAAGAGAAGAATCAAATATTTCCTTGTAAAACTGAGTGAACTGGTGGAGAGGGTATCCAACAGTTGGGTTAGAGAATAGGAGAAAGAGGAGGGTACTTGATCTCTGGAAAACTTTGTAAGAAGGCTTCTCCGCCGATAAGGAGACACTAGTGGATTAAAGCTCGGAAAGAGTATCCGGGGACTAGAGTAGGCACAGGCTGCTGAACCAGGATAAAATCTCGCTGGTGATATTTTCTTACTCTATTTTTAACTAACCCACTGAATACTCAGCGACGGTGATACATCAGTACACGCATTCATCGAGCATTTAAATCCTTCACACTGAAAAGCACGCTGAAACTAATCTTTCAGCGCGTGTGTGTCAGAATCAGCGAAAGCTAGTCTTCGCTGATCAGAGATAGTGTTTTTAAAAGATAAGCAAAAGACTGCATTAAATATTATTTTAAAGCTAAAAAGTCATTCACCCTCCTCAGACACGTGTTATCTTGCCTAAAGGGATCAACAAAGTGCAACCGTCCAAAATTCTGAAACTAAAAGAAATGTTTTTGCAAAAAAAAAATAAACCTCAGGGATGTTTTTGGAAAAATATGAAACTACAAGTATGTTTTTTAAGTTTACCTTTTATTCAATTCAACTTTTGTAAGTATTATGCATAAATTGAAATTATAGTGAACGTTTTACCTTAACAGTTAAGGCTGAATTTGTGGTCTCTAAAAGGCTTCAAATTCGAGTGGAATTCAGGATAAGGTGGGTGGAATTTTTCCTTTATATTCAATATATGTGCAATTGTGCACGTATTAGGGAAAAAATTGAAATTTGAGATGAATACATTATAATTTTTTTTATCCCCCACCCCTAAAAGATGCAATTTGAAATGTAGATAATGAACTAGTTATTTTGAAATAGTTGGAAGTCTATAACTAATTGTCTTCTAACTAGAAGCTCAATGAGAGGTTAATTTGAATTAATCAATGAAGGACATCAGTTCTGTTAGATATATACTGTAAATGTAATTTTACGTGTATCATTCTTGTAATTTAACACATATATATATCAATGAAATCCCAGCTCTCACGTTGTTGTTGAGAGAGCACAAACCCTAGATTTCACATGGTACCAGAGCCGTAGTCGGCCTCTGCCATTTTTTTTTCCGATCCGTCGACCTGTGCTTTTGTTATCGTCTGGTCTGTCTTCTCTTGCTAGATTCTTTCTCGTTCTGCAATCAGTTTTTATAGCCTCGTCAGTTTGCTTTTCCTCTCTCCAGTCCGTCGATCATGTCTACCGATTCTACTTCGAGCTCCACTGCCTCGGCTTCTGCTTCTTCTTCAGCAAACTCAACTCCGGCTCCTCTTACTCCTCAGATAAGTCATCAACTCCCAATCAAGTTGGATTCAACCAACTATATTTTATGGCAAACTTTAATTACACCAATGTTAGATGGGTGTGACCTTTTGAAACATGTTGATGGTTTCATGATACCTCCTGATTTTCATTTGGATGATAACACTCCAAATCTTGAATATGCTTCTTGGCATCGACGGGATCAGATGGTTCTTAGTTGGCTTCTCAATTCTATTTCTCCAACAATTTTGCCTCAAGTTGTCGGGGTTCAAACCGCTCGGGAAGCTTGGTTAAAGTTAAAAATTGCTTATGCCTCGGGTGCCAAAATCCAAATTCGTGATCTTAAGCAGCAACTTCATTCACTCAAGAAAGGGAATGAGACTATCACTGAATATCTACAGCGGGCCAAAACCATATATGATCATCTCCTATCCTTGCAATATTATGCTGGTGAAGAAGACTTGGTTGATGCTATACTTGATGGGTTAAATGGTTTCAATAGCCCATACCGTGACTTCTGCCGTTCTCTTGAAGCACGTTTGGTGACTGTCACATTTGATGATCTGTTCGGCTTGCTTTTATCCGAAGAACGTCAATTATTAAGAGCACATACCACTATTGAGGATATTAACACAGTTGCTGCCCACCTCAGTGTTCGAAATCAGCTTTCGTACCATGGTCATGGGAGAGGTCGAACTGGTGCTACTGGTCGCCGCTCCTACACAGATCAGTTCCCTGGTTACCCGCCAGCTCCCTCGGCACAATTTGGTCCGCATCCATGCCAGCGCAGCCCAAATGCCTCTCTTCTCAGCCCTGCTCCATTCAATGGTTATCGTGCTCCATTTTCTCAGCCGTCTACACAAGCTGCTCGACCAGCTGTGATTTGCTACAACTGTGGGGGTTCTGGCCATTACTCTAAACAGTGTCCCTCTAACAGAACTCAGGCTAACCGACCCCACTTCCCACCAACTCAAACCTACCGACCCTATCCCCTGAGCTCTCACTTTACCACCACCCATCCTACAGACCAAAGTTGGATTATGGACAGTGATGCCACTCATCATCTCACCTCAGAGTTGGGTAATCTTAGTCTTCATTCCGAGTACACCGGACCTGAAGAGGTCCAATTAGGTAATGGTTCCCGTCTTTCAATCTCTCATGTTAGTTCTAGTACTATTTTTATACAAATTTGTCTCTTGATAAATTATTGCATGTTCCTCAGTCTCAGTCTAATCTCATATTTGTTAGTGCGCTTACTAAATCTAACCCTGTCTCTGTTGAGTTTTTTGATACATTTTTTGTGGAGAATGACCTCAATTCCAAACATGTGATTCTCAAAGGCCTGAATGATCGAGGCTTATATACTCTGTCACCGTCTTCCTCTTCCCCAGTTCGGGTGCACTCAAATTCACTCACACGGTGGCATGAACGTCTCGTTCATCTCAATTTTCCTCTTGTTCGTCGTTTACTACATCACCAGAATATTAGCTTTGAGTCTAGTCCTAGTGGTCCGACTTTGTGCTCTCACTACGCTGTGAGCAAGAGTCATCGTTTACCTTTTCAGTTATCTCAGTCTAGCGTGTCTGGTCCTTTGGATTTGGTTTGTTCGGATGTTTGGGGACCTGCCCCAGTTGCTTCTGTTTATGGATATCGTTATTATGTTGTGTTTCATGACTCTTTCTCCAAATACTCTTGGATTTATTTTATGGTTAATAAGTCGGATGTGCTTTCTATGTTTATTCATTTTCGTACATATGTTGAGAAATATTTTAATCGTTCCATTAAGGCTTTTCAATCTGATGGTGGTGGTGAGTTTCAGGCCATGTCTTCCTACTTCACCTCCCATGGCATAGTTCACCGCATCTCCTGTCCCTATACTCC
>CAOJBJ012191025.1:0-13248 GCA_948291685.1 Euphorbia celastroides | reverse complement strand
TAGGGTTCAAGTGTGGTAAGGTATAGGGTTGAGTATTTGGGCTTGTGGGTTGGGTTATTTGTGTTTATGGGTAAAAAATGTGGTTAAATGAGTGTTTGGACAAATTTGCCATTATCCACGTCAAAATTTGACCATTTTGATCATTCACCACGTCAGCACTTAAAAAATCTATCTTTTGCTAACGGTTAAAATGAGATGCTTTAAAAAAAAAAAAAAACTTCAAGGATGTTTTTGAGAAAAAACTAAACATCATGAAAGGTTTTTAAAGTTATCCCTTAAATTTATTAAGTGCTTAAAATATAAGGAATTACTAGTCATATTTGACCAATTTTAAACAAATTAGAATATTTCACCTAATTTTATGCTTATTATGTGCAATTTGTTTAAAGAAAATGCATGAATGCACTAGCAACTTCTCCAGTTCCAGCTTTAGGAAATGATGGCCAGCTGAGGACCATGCTTGCATCTTCGAAATGCATGATTTTGTGTCTTTTAATATAATATTTGTTTTTTTTGAAAAACATATAATATTTGTTATAAGGGATAATAATTGAACATATTCATATGTGAGCGTGACAAAATTTATTAAGCTTAGTTGTATTATATATAATAAAGCTTAGGTGGAAACACATAATTTAGCAATCATATGATCGTGTCTTTCCATAATATGACAGAAAAATAAAAATATAGCAGTCAACAGAATAGAGGATTTATGTATAGGATGATAATTGGACAAAAAATCGTCGTTATTCATTGAGATGATGAGATTGATGAACCATACAATGCCAGTTGACCCATCTATCTAATATAAAATCTATTGAAATGATTATTACTATTTTATTTTGTTTGACTAATTAGGCCATTATTGAAAAACAGTAAATTGTCATCTTGCTTTATTTTTCTTTGACGTTGTCCCTTGTCAAAATGCTTTATCCTCTTAGAGAGAATAAAACCAAACTAAGCCTTTTATTTGAGCAATGAGTTGAATGGACGGTAAAATATGGTAGAAAACTTTTTAGTATGTTTTATGATAAATGATGGCGGAATAACAGGTTTAATAATAATTTTAGGATTTTAGACCATTATTTTGAAAAGCGTATCGATTGAGGTATATTTAATATAAAAAAGTTAAACATTATCAAAAAAATATATAAAAAAGTTAAACAGAATTAAATTAGGATTAAAATAACGGTAAAACATTTGTATATTTGACTTTGTTTTTGGGTGGCCAGAGGTGATATTACCTAACAATAATAGGCATTAATTTTGAGGTCTGAGCTAGGAAAGGACATTTATATTACAAAATAAATTAAATACGAATTTGTCGGATGGTTTCTCATTTTGCCTACTGAATTAGCACATGATTGAAATACGGGTAATTTACATGGTATCATTAAAAAAGTTTGTTAAAACATGTAAAATGATTAGTTAAATAAACTTATTACAAAAATAACAAACAAGTTAAACTGGCACTACCAAGCATCAAAAAAGCAAAATAAATACATCCAGTACCCTGTTCACACACATTTGTAACACATATACAATACATATATAATACATATGTTACACGTAAAATTCCAAACTGAATTTAATTTAAAGAATAAAATTACAAAATCCATTACATATACCATACATATGTGTTCCATATACACTACATATTTCTTACATTAAATTCCCGACCTGATTTGATAAGAAAAGCAACTTTACAAACTCATTACATATATAATGCATATGCAATACATATGTCATACAAAATTCCGAATAAATTACACAGTTTTTGCATAACAGTACATATGTCACACATATGCAACACATATACAATACATATCCCTTACATACTAAAAGACATTTTATCAAACACAATATGCATTCCATCAACTCCTTTCTTCTTCAACTCATGAAACTGTTTACAGCAGATCTCCAAGAACAATTGTCACAACATGAAACTCGAAATCCTTCAAACTCAAGCCTAAAAGAAAAAGAACAAATCAAGCTACTGAGGAGGCTGGAAAATTAGCCTCGATTGAGATCGAGCTCGATGATTCGCGATATGTGTTACATATATAATACATATCCTTATATTAAATTCCAGTACTGATTTGATAAGAAAAACAACTTTACAAACTCTTTACATATATAATACATATGTAACACATATGTCACACAAGACTTCGAACTAATTTTGAGCATTTTATCAAACAACTTGTGTGCATCCTTTAACTTAATCATCTTCATCTCTAAAAAATATCAGATCTGCATTATCCTTGTTCATCTTCATCAACAATTGACTTGTACGATCAAATTCGAATTCGAATAGGAAAACAAAACTAAAACAAAATTGAAGAATGAAAAGGAGGTGAAGAAGAGGAGGAAGCCAGAATCAGTAGAAACAACAGCAAGATCTGATAAAAGATGAATGAAATCGAAATTAAAATTGAATTGAAGAGGAGGAGGCAGGAAAACTAGATCGATCTTACCTTGATTGAGTCGCTGAAAGTTCGCCGGTGTAAGAAAAAGACAATGTTGACACATGTGGTGACAAAGGTGAGGAAGGAGGAGGAGAGGCGGAGGCTGAGGAGGCAGAACGGTGATGACGGCTTGGATCGATTAAGAAGTTCAAAGGAATTTGGGAGAGGTTGAGAAGCAGGAGATGGGAATCAAATGAACGACTTATTGGAGTTGGGGTTTTATGTAGGGGATATTTGGTGTAAATAAAATTAAAAGAGGTCAATAGATGAAAATAATTTAATTAATTATCATTTATGTAATTACTTTATCAAACCTTGTTAGTAGTGTAATTTATCCTTGAAGTAATTGATTAGAGATATAAATGATTGGTTGAGCTCTCGACTCCATGTAAATCTAGTACTTAATTACGTTTTTACATTTTTAAAAAATGCATTATGATGTTATTTGATGAGCGTGGTGGATTGTCCTTAATTTCATCAATTTTATCTGAAAAAATATATAAAAATCATCCTTAATTTAACCTGAATTATCATTTATAGCTTCAAATTTTTAAATATTTCACTATATCCCTTAACTTGACAAAACATTTTACTTTGCCCCCTCAATGCCACATGTCAACTTTTGGTTGGTTAATAAAAATAAAATCTTTGAAAAGTCAAATCAAACAGAAATTGATATGTGACAGTGAGTGAGTAAAGTGAAATGTTTAAAAGTTCGGAATGATAAATGACAACTTTAACTAATGGATAAGTTAAATGATGATTTTTTATGCATTATTCCATTTTATTTTCGTGATTCCTCTCCATAATTCCTCGGAATATACCCTCATACCTAGTGTGAATAAATAAGATGCTTGGCATAATATAAACGTCATTTTAATATCGTCTTCTCCGTCGTTTGATTGGTTAGAGGCATGAATTCTGTTGTTTGTTTCTTTATTCAAAAAGAAAAATATAAAAAGAGCCAAACGCCCTTGTTCTTTCACATAATCAAAAAGACTGCCACTCATTTCAATTTCTCAAAAGAGAAACGGAAATGTTGCCGGCGGCGGTGGCAATTGAGGAGCCGGAGATAGTGAAAGCTCGAACAGACAAGAGAAACTACAAGCGAATCGTCCTCAGAAACTCGCTCCAAGTTCTCCTCATCAGCGATCCCCATACCGATAAGGCAATTCCGATGCTTGTAAATCAAATTACTGTGCCCTGAATCTTAGCCATTCAGTTTTCGTGATTCAATTTTTGTTTGAATTTGATTTCAGAGTGCTGCTTCGATGTCCGTTGGAGTTGGTTACTTAAGCGACCCCGAAGGTCTCCAAGGCCTTGCCCATTTCCTCGGTACTTCATCTCCTTTAAATTTAACTTAGAAAATCACTTCAAATGTGTGATTACATTAATGACGATTATATGTTTTCGGTCCTCTTGAAGGAGGTAATATTAAAGATATTTTTCATTTGTTTTTGACGATAATATGATTACATTAATTATAAGAAAAAAAGGTATACTGATTCATTAGAAATTTTAAGACATTTTCAGTTTGTTGCAGTTTCAGGTTTTGGTGTGTAAAAGCAAAATTAAGACATTTTCATTTGATTTTGTTAGTTGTTAGTGAGAGTAATGTAAAATTTAAGAGAGAAAATATTTGCAACTTAAAAAAATTTAAGTAAAAAACATTGCAATCATGAATCATTTTCCTTAAGATCTCGTGTTTGAGTACTGTGAAAAAAGCTGTCGCAAAATTTTCTGATAAAAAAGGAGTGTTTTCAGATATACATGGGTGTTTTTCATTGCTTATAAGCAATTGATTAGAGTGTTTATGATAGCTTAAGTTTGACTGTTTGAGTATAAAAGCACCACATAAAAAGTTTTAAACATGTAAGTTTTTGGTGCTTTAAAAATACTTCTTAAAAGCCACAACTTTGACCAAAAATTTTATCAAAACACCCCCATTTAATCACAAACTCTATAAGCCACTCATTTTTAAGAATATTTTCTAATCTTAAGGAGTGATTTCACAACTTTTTGTAGCGAGTAACAAACATATATTATTGAACTTTGTGGGTACTTATGAAATATGAGCATTCAGTTATTCACATTTTGATTTCAAAATGTTCATCAAGGTATATATTCCAGTGGTCTCAATTACTTGCATACATTTTGTTGCAGAGCATATGCTGTTTTATGCTAGTGAAAAGTATCCAATGGAGGGGAGCTATTCCAAGTATATTAAAGAGGTACAATCTGATTTTATTACCAGGACTTCATTTACTCATGTATGTTCTATTTGTTGTTTTGACTTTGTGATATGATATGACTTTTCTGGAAAGACTGTATACTAGCTGATAAATTTAAGATGATTAAAAATTGAATTTTGTGAAATTATCATATTTTTATGTAGAGTGAAAAAAGCTTCATTATTATCACAAAAAAATGAAAAAGCTGCATTGGGCCAATGAGATTTTCTTGTACTTGTCATGCAAAGTTTTATAGCCATAGGTGTTGTTTATGCAAATTTTTTGATGAATTTTTTTGTGATACATTTGTTTCCTTCTGGTACAGCATGGAGGGCAGTCCAATGCTTATACAACTTATGATCATACCAACTATCATTTCGATGTTAATAATGAATATTTTGAGGAAGCTTTAGATAGGTAATGTTTTCCTTAATTTGTCATTTTGCTTGTTGTTGTAGTATCTGTCTCGAAAATATAATATGTAGGTCGGTGGTTTTTTTTTTCAGGTTTGCACAGTTCTTTATTGAGCCGTTGTTGTCAGCTGATGCAACTATGAGGGAAATTAAAGCCGTTGATTCTGGTATTGCACGACTCTTTTGATTTTGTTTTTCTTACTAACAGTTGATTTCACAACTAACCTCGTTATTTTCTCGTGTAGAGAATAAGAAAAATATGTTGTCGGATGGTTGGAGAATGCACCAGGTATCATTAGTTCTATTTGCCCATAATTTTTTAATTTCTTACGTATGGTCTATTATTCAGTAAATATGGATTTGCAGACAAAGAATTATGTTGTTTCAACGTTATGCACACTATTACATGACTAACATTATTTTTGTAATATTGTTGCAGCTACAAAAACATATTAGCGATGAACATCACCCATATCATAAATTCAGTACAGGTTAGCACATCTTATATGTTCCATGTGACATTTAAAGACTATGGATCTTTTTTATTATGTTTTGTTAGACTAGACTCTACATAAAACATAGATGTTTCATTCTTCTTTAATTCTTGTGTGTTAATTGTGTCAGCAACCAGAATGTTAGTTTTGATTTATACTTGAAATAAAATGTTGACAGAGCAATCACTGTCATGATTGTGACACCAGATTTTATGTTCTGAAAAGCACAGGAAACTGGAAATCTCTCGAAGTTCAGCCAAAATTAAAAGGCCTAAACACAAGGCATGAACTTATTAAGTTTTATGAAGCAAATTATTCTGCCAGCCTGATGCATTTGGTAGTTTATGCAAAAGGTTAGAGACATATTTTTGCTTGATAAGCTTTATTTTCACCAACATTAATATACTTCTTGTGCAAATTTCTAGATACTCTAGATGTAATGCAAAACCTTGTCAAGGAAAAATTCATGCAAGTTCGAAATAATTACAAACGTTGTATTTCTTTTCCCGGTCTACCTTTCAAACCTGAACACCTACAGGTAATTTTAGTTATTGTTTTGTTTCTATATTATGTAATTAAATGTAATTATGTTGAGAAAACCAAATGAGGAAGGCATCCAACTTCTAAGTGTATGTTTCTTTGTTCGTTTTTTTGATTTTGCCTTACTTTCAGATACTTGTGAGAGCCGTCCCTATAGAACGAAGTCATAAACTAAAATTTGTATGGCCTATAACTCCAAGCATTCTTTCTTACAAAGAAGGGTCATGCAGGTACCTGGCTTATCTTATTGGCCATAAAGGAGAAGGATCTTTCTTTTACGTCTTGAAAACACTCGGTCGGTTTTACTTCTACTGTGTATTTTTTTTCTCACCCGTGAATGGGCTGAAAATATAAATAGTTATTTTAATAGAACTTTTCATTTGAAAAATCATTGAGTTGAATAAAAAAATCACAGGTTGGGCTACAAAAATGTTCACGGGTGAAGAATTCTGGAATAAGGAATTTTCTTTATTTAAAGTGACAATTGATCTTACAGACAACGGTCATGGTTAGTATATTTCCATTTATTTCTTGGTTTCCATAAAGCATTTTTGAGTGATAAATGTAATGAATTTGACTATCACCTTACGCAATCGGCATCATAATAGATATTTGGATAACTTGAAATAATCTAACTTCGGGACAATTAACTTTGATTAGTATAGAACACATGCAGGAGATCGTGGGCCTCCTGTTAAAATATATTCAACTCTTGCAACAATCCGGAGTTTGTAAATGGATATTCGACGAGGTATGTTATTGAAGATGTAAAGCGTTTCTTTATTCATAATTTCTCATTGATTTTGACTAATATTGTTTTCTTTCCAAAGCTTGTCAGTACTTGTGAAACAAAATTTCATTATCAAGACAAAACCAGTCCTCTCCCTTATGCAACTCACATTGCATCACAAATGAAGGTATGTTAATCTCGTTGGATGTTGAGAATTCTATTTGTTTTTATTATTCCTTTCCGTGTAAGGGAAAAGGCAAATAAGTAAATAAATATTCTTCATGTGTAAAACAAAAAGGACTCGAGTTATTATGAAGTAATCTAGTTAACAACAAGTGTTAATTAACCTTTATATAACACCTTATAGACTACTTACAGACATATGCTATGTTCCAGATATATCCTCCAAAAGATTGGTTGGTACAATCCTTTTTGCCTTCTAAGTTCAATCCAAGTTTGATTCATTCGGTACTAAATCAGCTTTCTTCAGATAATGTTCGGTAAGTTTAACAGTACAAGTTTTTGTTGAAATAAGAATAAAAAGGAGTTATTATGTGTCCACTAATGTTAATTCTTCAATTGTCTTTTTGTATCGATATGTAATTTCAAGTTCTAAAGTGTAAGTTAAATGTTAAAGTAAGCATGGTTTATTTTCTCATTACAATTTTGCTCAATAGAATCTTTTGGGAGTCACATGAATTTGAAGGGAGAACGGATATGGTTGAACCGTGGTATGAAACAATGTATAGCATTGAAAAGATCAGCAACTTTATGATTCAGGTTGGTTATTTGTTATTGTTTTTGTGAAATAATATAAGAAGTGGAAATCAAAAAAATATATTATTCTTTGAACATGTAACCGTAGGAATGGATGTCGTCTTCCCCGAACGAAGATTTGCATCTCCCAACACCGAATATCTTCATACCGACCGACTTATTGCTTAAAAGTGCAAAAGATAAGGTATGGATGTATCAACACGATGTTATGTGCTATTAATGAATGTATTAAACGGTATTGATCATACATGGAGCAGGCAGAATTTCCGGTTCTGATGAAGAAGTCATCTTATGTTTCGTTATGGTACAAGCCTAATACATTGTTCTCTACACCTAAGGCATACATCAAAATAGATTTCAATTGCCCCCATGCTACGAGCTCTCCCAAGACTAAAGTTCAAACTCACATTTTCACTCAACTACTCGACGATTACATGAATCAATATGGTAAGTAAATTAATATAAATTCATGACATTCATAATATGTCCTTATGTTATAGTTTGTCTGAGCTATATTTGCCTGTTAAACAGCCTCACCTTTCATTTCTCAAATCGAATTTCTCTTCTTTTTGTGAATGTTTTTACATTTGCATTTATCAATGTGTAACAATTTACAATTGACTTTTTTTTGCGCCTGTCAGCATGCTATGCACATTTTGCTGGGCTGAACTGCAATATAAGCACAACGGATCGTGGTTTTCAGGTACATTTTATTCACCTTCATGGATAATCGTTATTATGATTATTTGTTGTTAACTTGTTATTAGTAAATAAGCACTTGCCATGTTGTTTAAATAAATAAAGGGCCCTCTCTAACTCCATGTATTCATTGTATTGTACATTTTCAGATGCTTCAAGTAGTTGTTAATAGGTTTCAACGTTCCTTATATTTACATGAAAATATGCGAGCTTACGCTCATGAATTTTCATATATGTGAATAAGTAATATGCAATTTTATATAAATTTTTTGTTTTCGTTTTAATTTGATGAAAGTTTAAACTAGAACTTGTACTAATCTTATATATTCTCTATATTTGTTTCAGCGCCTTTGCAAGTTTCAGACAATTGAAAATATTCTAGAAAATTTTCATAATTTGTAAAAGTTTATACACGTTGATATTATGTTTCAAAAAAAAAACTAATGTTTTCTTCTACATCTAATAAGGAGACATAGTAATAAACTTATAAAAGTGCTTCGATTGTTTTTTAACCATCATAGGTGACTGTGAATGGATATAATGACAAATTGAAGATCTTGCTGGATATTGTCATCAAGAAAATTGCAAACATTAATGTTAGTCCTTCAAGGTTTGCAATAGTTAAGGTAATGATTTAGAGAACTTATTCTCATTTTATTCAAATTTTGTAAAATTTTCAGCTGACTTTCTCTAACAACATATATTTTAAGTTAAATCTTTCTAAAATATATGGTTAGTACAACACAATTAAATACAAGTGTGCTAGAAGCTATCAAAGTTATGAAGAAAATTCTCTCGTTTACTCAATAAAATTATCAACTTAAAAATAGCATTATAGTTTATATTAAAAGAGATGTTACTTCTGGACACAAATCTCAATATTCGTATAACAATAGTCTGGACATTCAAATTCATATTTGCATTACCCTAAAAGGTCAGATATGGTCAAATTTTTTAGGATTAAGTTGTTAAAAAAATATGAAATTAAGATATGGTTTTAGATATATATCATTCATTACATTATAATATACAAATTTATCTTCTTAATTCAAAAATATTTTTACAAAGAATACTTGTGAAATTCTATATAGATTTTGCTACAATATGAAACAGCATTTTAATGGTGCTTTTAAAACTGTATATATAAGATAGGATTTTACTTTCAGCTTCCAGTCTAGGTATCACATCTATACATAAAGCATTGAATACAAGGAAAACAATAGATTAGGTTGTAATTGAAAATTTATATTGATGTTTTGTATATAGGAGATGCTAATAAAGCAATACGAGAATCGCAAGTTTCAACAACCAAGCCAACATGCTACTTATTACTGCTCATTAATACTAGCGAAACAAAAATATTCTTGGATGGAACAATTAGAGATTCTCCGAAACATTGAAGTCGAAGATTTTGCAAAGTTTACTCCCATAATGCTCTCAAGGGCTTTCTTGGAGTGTTACATATCTGGTATCATACCCTTCCTACTTTCTTAAAGTTCAAGATTTACTTTCTTATCTTAGTTTTTTTACTGAAGTGATAATATTTAATTTTCAGGCAATCTTGAACGTTACGAGGCAGAATATATAGTTCAATATGTTGAAGATGTTTTGTTTGGTAGTTCAAATCCGATAAGCCAACCATTCTTACCATCCCAACACACTACTAACAGGATTGTCAAACTTGAAAGTGGAATGAATTATTTCTACCTTGCAAAAGGACTAAATCCACTCAATGAGAACTCGGCTCTAGCACATTATATCCAGGTGACTTCATTTCATCAATCTTCTCTTGTTATGTTGAATTTCCCATAACCTTTTTTACATTCGCATTTAATTTTTTCTTAGCTATAACTTGTTTTTCACCTCACACTTTTGACTCATTACCCTGGTTCCAATGCTCAATAGACTTGTTATTGAAAACTTTTTAACGAATTTTGTTGTTGGTGGCATGTTATAGACATTAGGTTTCTTTTTTTAAATATCATGTAATGGTATATAAAGCAATTCATTGTCTTGTGATTAAAATGGAGACAATTAATATGAATTAAAAACAATTTAGAACAACCTACCTTCCTTCATTAGTTGATAGAAGTCAGTCAAACGTTCCTTGGCTTGAAAAGCTCCATTTTACTTGAGATTTTGATGCATGTTCCAATTGACAATTATTGTAGGTTCATCAAGATGACTTTTCTCTTAATGTGAAACTTCAGCTTTTTGTTCTTATCGCAAAACAAGCAGCTTTCCAGCAGCTGAGAACTGTTGAACAACTTGGGTATATTACTAAATTAATGGAGAGGTATGAAAAGATTTATTGTCCCTAATCATTTATTAAACCTCAAATTTCAAATTAAGTTGACGTAGTAAACGATGTAGGAACCATAATGGTGTTTATGGGGTGCAATTCATTGTTCAATCCACAACAAAGGTACACTATAGGGCATCAAAATGTTGTGATTATTCATTTAAATTATGCAAGATTCGGTGTTGATGTTGTCAAGTGGGCAGGATCCTGGACATATAGATATGAGAGTCGACGCTTTTCTCAAAACGTTTGAAATATTATTTATGAGATGACTGATGATGAGTTCAAGGTGAGCCTAAAACACATTTTAAAGGAAATCTTGAACCTTATTTTGAACTATAAGCTCATTCTCTGTTGCTAACTATGACGAATTTATTGATATGATATTTGCAGAATAATGTCAAGACATTGATTGATATGAAACTTGAAAAGCACAAGAAATTATTGGAAGAATCTGAATTTTATTGGCAAGAGATTGTTATTGGATCCCTCAAATTCGATCGCAAAGACCGCGAGGTAAAATACCATACCAAAAACGTTTACCTTTCATATTGTCTAAATTCTCAATCTAAAAAAGGCCGTGGGAGCTTATTGCATTGTATATAGCTGAGGTTACTCCAAAAATTGGCGTCGTAATTTATATCTAACATTTATGTAGCATAACTATATGCATATTTTTGAAGTGTTGATATATATGAGCGGCTTAAAATCAGGTTGCAGCACTAAGAAAACTTGAGAAGCAAGAGTTCGTAGACTTCTTCAATGAATATATAAGAAGTGGTGCACCCCGAAAGAGGTCGATTAGCATTCGTGTGTATGGAAGCTTACATTTGAAGGAGTACGCATCAAATGGAGGTGACATAGCTGCACCCAATTCAATTTGTATAGATGATATTGTTTATTTTAGAAGATCACAATCTCTGTATAGTTCATTCAAAGGACACATAAAGTCATAGTTGCATGGCTTATCTCATCTTTTAGACGAAAAGCCGTTTATGAACATTTCTCCCATTTTAAAGTAAATAAATTTTGTTGTAAAAATAAGTATGCCATACAGCAACAACTTACAAAGGGGTATAGTATCGGATATTTTTTTAATTTGAATGGATAATGGAAAATCATTGCTTTATTTATGATTTATTTCGATTTTAGAAATGTTGCTCTTACTAAGGTAAAGTAGTGATACTTATGAATATGAGTTGTAAAATATAGTGTAACACTCATGATAATTGATGCTTTTATTACTTTAAAGTTGGATTTGGATGAGTTTGAGATTGTTGTCTTCTTGTGTTTGTAGACTCTGGCAAAAAGGTATACAAGAACAATTTTTGGGAGGGCAAACAAAATTGTGATTTAGGTTCATGCAGATTATAGCATCACAAAATGTGCTTAGATTAGTAGTTGAAGAGGTTATCATGTCTCAGTCAAGTCCTGAGTTATAGACAAAATAATATATAGATAGGAATCCTGTAACAAAATTATCATGGAACATGAAAACAAATATAATTAACACCTGATAGTGACTTTAAAGAAAATATATTGAGGAGACTTTCTTGTAATATCTTTCGGTTATTTGTGAATCAAACTAACCATGGTTTTGCTATTTTCCGCTCGTTTATATTTCGTGCTGTCAAAAAATGGACAAAAATGCCCGAAAAGGGGTCGAAATTATGGCCTCAGCGAACGGAATTACCGCCGGCGCTATTGGACCGGCGGTCGGAAATACTGCTGGTCACCGTAAAGCGGCGGCTAAGGTTACCGCTGCTATAACAAGAGTACTCTTTGTGAACCAGCGGCAGGTCTAGCCACCGGTGCACTGGCACCAACGGTTTTACCGCTGATTTTTTTTTTAATTTTAAAATTTAACTAATTTAATAATAAAAATCTGATTTAAAATGTAAACAACACTTAATTGAATAGAAATATTGTCCATTAACAATAGTTAGAGTTTACAAATAGAAATTGTTAAAATTACAGATGTAGTCATGAGTGACGTTAACGACGAGTGGCCAGTAGACCTTCCCATGCCTGGAATCTCCTTGTATACGATTCTCCCTCAGCCCAAGTTGCGACAGAATCCAATTTTCTTGTTTCTCAATAGCCATGTAATGGTGGCAAAGGACAATTATCATTTACATTCAACCTTATGTAGTGGCTTGGATCACCCAAATGGGTGATGCAGATTTCCCGCTCCGGTCTTGTTTTTCCTTCTTGTGCGTACAATGAAAAAACAGTAAAACACTTGGCTGTGCATTCCAGATACTGATTAGAATAACCGAAGAAAATGACAACCGCATTGAACAAAGTTGCAACGAGGAATAAGTCTTCCTAGACTGTAAATTCATTCTGTTCACCGCATGCCCCTCCTTTCCAACTCAGGCGATGAAAAGCTCGGGTGATAGTGCTTGTGTATACCCGTTGATAGAGTTTGACATATGAAAGTAATTCCCCTACCATAGACACTCTCACAAGGCCATATTGGTGCTCGTCTACAACTCTGTATCCGCAATTTCCATTTCCTCTAACATCAACTACGCCTCATATGAAACCTCGAGTGACTGGTGGAATATTTTGGTTGAAAAAAAAACCTTGTA
>CAOJBJ012189538.1:0-10796 GCA_948291685.1 Euphorbia celastroides | reverse complement strand
AGAGAAGGATCCGGCGTCAAACAAATTCAAAATGTCCAAGTATAAGAAAGAAGACCAAATCCGGTCTTCAAGGTGCATTTAATGCTCTTTCACCTATTGTTAGACATTTAATGAAGAGAGAAGCACTAAAAGACAAAAGACAGCAAGTTGACAGTGCATAAAGTCACCAACCAGCCAACAACAGAGCGCGCGAAGCACACCGCAAATCAAAGGCTACTATGAAGATCTTCAGACAACCAGAAATGTCTAAAATCCTATATTCATCTATTGACGCACAAATCCTGAAATCAAACGGGCATTAAAATGAGTCCAACGGTTGAAACAACAGTCCGGATGCTCCTAGACCAAACTTCTTCAGCGATCAAGATTGATTCTACTCAACGGTAACTAACTCGGATCAACCTATAAAAGAGGACGTGGTGAACTGAAGAAGTTTCTGATCCATCTGCTAAGTAGAGAAACTAAGAAGATTTAGGATTAAGCAAATACTTGAGAGAACACTAAAATGTCACCAATTTATTCTAAGAAAAACTTTTTAGAAAAATTTGAATTGTAAATCTTTTCAATCGGGGGATTGAAAAGTTGGGACTTAGCTCTAGGATCTGATGTATGACCTAAGAGTGGTATATCCCTGAAAAGGAAAGGACTCAGTTGATCTTGGGGATAAAATCAATGGTATATCCTACTTCCGGATAGTACAGCTTCTACTGAGAGGACTCAGTTGAACTTGGGGATAAGTTCAATGGTATATCCTAGGAGAGAAGGGTACTCTATCCGATAACAATTGTAAAGGCTTTTCTCATGTGCATAAAGAAGAACAATGTAACGGCTTGTCTTCTGCCCGTAAAGAAGACCACTAGTGGATTAAAGCCCAACAGGAGTTCTGGGAACTAGAGTAGGTGCGGTCTAACCAGGATAAAATTGTTTGTGCAATTTAATTTTCATAGTTCATATTATCTGCCTACATCAATGCGAAAAACGGTCATTCACCACCCCTCTGACCCATATTGTCTGTTCCTAAGGGACCAATAGTAGTCTTAAAAGTTAACACATAAGTTTCCTCGCCAAGTTTGAATTGTACAATTCAAAACCTTTGCAAGATCTGAAGGATCTTACTATTACAAACTCTAATACATCTTCAAATATTACAATAAAAGTATTTTTATAATTGAAAGATAGATAGTACAAAATAAACTAACAATAGACTTCATGATATCTTTGAATAAACTCCACTATAAAAATTTTGATTCATTATTGAAGATTCGTCATTCCTCATATAAATAAATTCTATCAACAAGAAATGAATGGACCAGATTGCAAATTTGAACGAAGCCCCGTTGTGTGGTCTTTCCCGCCTTTGTTCTAGGGTTGGCGTTTTCTTTAATTTTGCCTCTCTGGTCATCTAAATCTATTTTCTTAGAGCAAATTTCATCAATGGATCTTGCAAAACTCATGGGTAATGTCAAGTTATCAGCGGAGGAGGAAGCTATTCTAGATTTCGGAGAAGAGAGCCCAGGTGATTAAGAGTCAGTTGCGACTCCAATTTTTTTTGGGAGATTGATTTCGCGCAAGCCTCTGAATATAAAAGCCATGTTAAATGCTTTCTTTGTAGCTTGGACCCTCAGGAAGGGTTTCCACTTAAGGGATTTTGGGGGAACAGATTCATGGTGGAGTTTCTATCGAAAAGGGATAAGGAGAGGGTTCTTGGTGGAGGACCCTGGAATTTTGAGAGACATCTGGTGGTTTTGGCAGAGCCAAAGAGCACAGATCAAGTTTCAAAGGTCTCCTTATCAAAATGCAAATTTTGGGTGCTAATTTAAGATCTCCCCCTCAACAGGAGGTCGGTGGGTGCAGTGAAGAAAGTGGCAGAAAGAGCTGGAGTGGTGGAGGCGATTGACAAGGTTAGCTTTTCATTCTGACACTTATATGTCTGAGTTCAAGTAGTAATAGATGCTGATAATCCTATTGTTAGGGGAGCTAATATAATTAATGGGAAAGGAGATGTATTTTTTATCTCGTTCAGATATGAAAAGCTCCCAAACTTTTGCTTTTTCTGTGGTTTGATGGGGCATATTCATGAGAATTGTGAGAGCATAACGGAGGATTTTGAGGGAGACGACTAGCCGGAGAACTCGAATACGCCAATAGGGGTGAGCTCGGACGATAGTCAGAAATCGAAATTAGTAGAGGAGATTGATAGTTTGGGGTGCAAATCTATCCGAAGATGCAATACTCAGACGTTTTTGAATAACGGGGCTGATGAAGTGAAAGGTGAGACCTCTATTGATAATGCTAATATGAGAAGGGTTGGCGACTTAGTCGCATAGGAGAAAAGGGATGGAGAGAAGGTAGAAGGGCTGGTAAGAGAGGAGACTAAAGGTTTGTAGTTAAACGAGGTGCGCAAAGTGGGAACATGGAAACGTTTAGCTCGATCAGCAAACCAATCGGACTGTAACAAAGAGGTTCAGGACCTGGAAAGGAAAACCATGATGCTAGGGGATGAAGTCAGTAACAAGAGAGGAGGTGATTGGATAGAGCTGGATTTAGGGGAGGAACAAGTGTCAAAAAAGGGCGGAAGCAAGGAAAAGGGGAATACTATCGAGATATCGGTGACGGTTGGTCTGCAACCCCGCCGGCAGTCACGAAAATTTTAAGCTGGAACGTCCGCAAATTGGGCAAGGCCGCGACATTCCGATATCTAACTCACCTAGCAAGGACTCATTACTCAGAGAACGTTTTGTTAGTGTGCAGAGATTTTTTGCTGATTATGATTGCTTCATTGTGGACCCTATCAGTAAAGCTGGAGGAGTAGCCCTCTTTTGGAAAAAGGAGTTCAAGGTGAAAATTACCAGCTTTTCAAGGCACTACATTAATTTTAGTGTTGAATCTGACGATGGGGATAAAGAGTGGAGAGCATCTGGGATCAATGACTAGCCGAAGGGGTACAACAAACAGCTGACTTGGAAGTTGATGAGGGAGATTTGTGATCAAGATACCCTCCTCTGGATTTGTTTTGGGGACTTTAATGAGATTTGTTACTCGTATGAGAAAGAAGGGGGGAGCGGATAAGCCATATTGTGTTGTGCTTGCTTTTCGGTCTTGTTTGAGTGATTGTGATCTCTTTGACATGGGCTATAAGGGTCACCCGTTTACCTGGAGAAACTGTAGAGAGGATGGTCAAGAGAGTCAGGAGAGATTGGATAGATTTCTTAGAACGGTTGAATGGGATATTTTGTTCCCTAATGTGGTAGTGTTCCACCTACTGCGAGTTGCATCTGACCATTGCCCGATTCTTATGGACACGGTAGGGGTCCAAATTTGAGGTAAAAATCTTTTCGCTTTGAAGCTATGTGGATTAAGGAGGCAGAATGTAGGGGGGTCATTGAGAAAGCATGGAGCAATGATGGTATTGCGGGTCAAGAGACAGTAATGCAAAAATTGGAGAATTGTGTCAGGTCTCTCAAACAGTGGAACTCGAGCTGTTTTTGGCATGTTGGTTCTTAGTTGAAGGTGATTGAAAAGGAGCTTAAAGACCTTGATGGTGTTACCGAAAATGCAGCCATTTCAACTAAACGAGAGAGGCTGATCAAAAATTTCTCTTACCTACAAGCTAAGGAAGAAGTTATGTGGAAGAAAAGGTCGAGGATGCTATGGATGCTCAACGAGGATAGAAATACGAGGTTTTTTCATGGGAAAGCAAATGCACGCCAAAAAACTAATACTATCTCAAAACTCAGGGACCAAAATGGACAGTTGTGCATGAAGGAGGATGATATTAGCTGAATTGTCCAGAATTACTTTAGAGAGATGTTTGCATCCAGTCATCCAAAAAAAGAAATCCCCTTATGCCGCCAAACTGTTGAAGACTTGAGGAGAATGACAAATTGGTTCTAGAGAAGCCATATTCCCCCGATGAAGTTGAGCAGGCCCTTAGACAATCTCATAACCTCAAAGCCCCGGGTCCAGATGGTATGCCCCCTCTATTTTATAAGAAATATTGGGACATTATGGGAAAAGATGTGATTGATCAGGTTCTCCAAGTGCTGAATGGTGGAGCTATGCCGTTGGGAATGAACCATACTTTTATTACCCTTATCCCCAAAATCAAGAATCTAGAGGAGATGAAGGACTTGAGGCCCATAAGTCTTTGTAATTTCATCTATAAGCTTGTGTCAAAGTGCATAGCCAACAGGTTGAAAGGTGTTCTAAACAAACTTATTGATTCATCACAAAGTGCTTTTGTCCCAGGAAGGTTTATTATGGATAATGCCTTAATTGCTTTTGAAGCCTTCCATGCCATGAAGGGGATTCGGTCAAGGAGGAAGGGGAGTTGTGTGCTAAAGCTAGACATGAGCAAGGCATATGATCAAGTAGAGTGGGGTTTCTTGGAAAAGATGATGGAAGTAATGAATTTCCCACAATCCTTTGTCTCTTTGGTGATGAAATGCATAAGCTCTACCTCTTTCTCTTTTCTCATCAACAGGATGCCTAAGGGGTACTTAAAGCCATCACGAGATCTTAGACAAGGAGATCCCATTTCCCCTATTTATTCCTTGTTTGTGCTGAAGGCTTGTCATGTATGATAAGGAGGGCTGAGATGAATTCTTCCCTGCACGGTTTGGAGCTGGGGCCTGGCATATCCCCTATTTCTCACCTGCTTTTTGCGGACGATTCCCTCTTATTCTTCAAAGCCAATGAACAGGAATGTCGAATGGTAGCTGAAATTATGAATTGGTATGAAGGGGTGTCTGGACAAAAGGTGAACTTTGATAAGTCTGAGATCACTTTTAGTAAGGGGGTCAGTGCGGAAAGCAAAGAGAAAATCAAGGATCTATTGGGGGTTAAAGAGGTTGGACAGTTCCCTAAATATCTTGGTATGCCCTCCGTCATTGGAAGATCGAAAAAGTTGTATTCAAATCTATTCATGAGAAAATACTGAAGAAAATTGGGGGTTGGAAGGAGAAATTATTATCTAGAGCCGGGAGGGAAATTCTGATCAAGGCTATAGCTCAGGCAGTGCCTCAGTACATCATGAGCTGCTTTGCCCTGCCATATACCTTATGTTCGGAGATCCAACAGTTATTGGCAAACTATTGGTGGGATTCAAATGAAAAGCGGAAAGGCATCCACTGGAAAAAGTGGGAGAGTCTTTGCAAATCGAAAAGGGAAGGTGGACTGGGTTTTAGACACATCTTGTCCCTCAACCAAACAATGCTTGCCAAGAAACTTTGGAGGTTCATTGAATTCCCTGACTCTATTTGTGCCCGTATTTTTAGAAGCCGATATTTCCCGGAGGGTAATGTGTTGTCGGTTGTGGTGCGCCTTGGAGACAGTTATATTTGGCAAAGCCTTATGTCATCCCGGTTCATTATTCAAAAGAGAAGCTGTTGGCGCGTGGGGTCTGGTGCAAATATTCGTATATTGGAAGATCAGTGGATCTCAGGTGAACCGTGCTACCGTCCTTTGGTCTTGAAAAAGCAAATTCCATTCTCCCATGTATATAACCTGATTGACAATGCGAGGCGAAGCTGGAGAGTGGAGACGCTAAAGGAGTTATTTCCGGATGATACTGTTACAAACATCCTCAAACTCCCATTAAGCCGATCTTCTATAGTTGATTGGCTTTTTTGGGTACATTCAAAGGATGGTCGGTACTCGGTTAAGTCGGCCTATTATTGTGCCTATAATTCTAATGTTAATCCGGGAGATGGGGCTTCATCATCAAATCAGGCTGATTTCTTTTGGAGAAGGCTGTGGTCACAAAACATCCAACAAAAAATCAAGCACTGCATCTGAAGTGCGGCAGTGGGTACTCTCCCTAGTCTCTCAGCTCTGAAGCAAATGAAATTGGAGGTAAATTCGATTTGCGTGCTATGTAATTGGGGAGAAGATACTTTAATCCATATTTTCAAGCAGTGCAATTTTGCTAAGTTGCTGTGGAAGGCGTTGGGTCTTAAGGTTTACAAATTTCTTGGTGAAATATGTTTATACTGGAAGTCTTCCAAAGTCTCTCACTTTTAGAATGTGATTTGTTTTGTTGTGCCATTTGGATCCTGTGATTTGAACATAACAGGAGATGCCATGGTGAAGTTGGGTAAAATATTGACCAATTGGTGAACTTTATTCGGTCCCAGCTAGAGGCTACATCAGTGCAACCCCCCTCACTAAAAGCTGAAGTGGTTTGCAAGCCCAATGACAGGTGGAAGCCCCTGGCGGGAACAGTTTTGAAGCTTAATGTTGAAGCAGTTGTTCCGCCAGCGGGTGAAAACTATACGGCTGGGTTCATTATTAGAGATGCTAGTGGGAAGGTTCTTATGTCTGGAGCAAAACACGTTGATCCCTGTCTTTCTGTTCTCCTTGCTAAACTGGCGAGTATATATGATGGTATGTTGTCAGTTTTGGAATCGGGTTTTAATCGGCTAGTGGTAGCCTCGGATTTCCTTTCTGCCATTCAAGCCTTTACCGGATATGTGCGCCTTGCTGACTATGTCGGGGTGTTAGCGTGCGATATAATGGAGCTGTGTAGGTGTTTTTGTAGTATTAGTTTTGTCATTGAGAATAGGAAGGCTAATTATGCAGCCCATAATTTAGCAAAGTGTGGAGCTAAGTTAGCAGTCTCGATGGTGTTGATGGAGAGTGTTCCTTCATCTGTTATGCCTTGTATTGATGTTGACAGTTCTTGATTTGGTTGCAATTCAAGGTTTTAATTATAAAAAAAAAGAAATGAATGGACCAATAAAATAATATTAATATTTTATTAATAATAAGAATAATAACAATCATAATAAAGATAGAAAATAAAAACTTTCTCATCAATCAACTAATTAATATTTTTGTTATTGAATGAGCGAATTCGTGCTAATAACGTTTTATAAAATTCTAAGATTAGCAAGAACATCCATTAGATGAATATGTAGAGAAGTTGGAGAATGACAATGATAAAGAGAAAATAGCATAGAATTCCCATTGTTATTGTTATTATGAATAGTGTACAAGAAGTTTCAGGGTAAGTCCAACTATTTTCCCCATTTTTCATTAGTCTAATGCTCACTTTGATACTCCAACTTGTTCAAAAAAACTTTTCTGGTACCCAAACTTTAAAAATGACCTCGTAGGCACCTCAACTTGCAAAAATGAACTATTTTACTACTTCAGTGCCACGTGTCAACTTTTGGTTAGCGGGTCAACGGTTAAAGGTTGACTTTTTTGAAAAGTCAAACTCACCAAATATTGATACGTGGCACTGAAGTAGTGAAATGTTGCACTTTTTGAAAGTTGAGGTACGTACGAGGTTTCTTTTGAAAGTTTGAGTATCTACGGGGTCATTTTTAAAGTTTGGGTACCGGAAAGATTTTTCTAGACAAGTTGGAGTACCAAAGTGAGTATTAGGCCTTTTCCATTCTCTAAATTCCATTTTACAGAATCAACAATATTTTACTCCATCCATTTACCCAATTTCTCATTCCCCAAATAAAAATATTTATTATTATTATACTAATATCTTTACTTTTTACATAAAAACTAATAATAAAATTAATAAAAGAAATTCAAAACTAAAAGATAAATGAATACTTTATTAGAAATCACAAAATTGGGTACTCCATATTTGGAGTACTTCATTTTTTGAAGAATACAATTTGGGGATGATTGGAATGGGCATTTTCTCCAAAGCATCCCCTGTTTTGCCAAATTCCCTATTTTGAGGAACTCTTGGATTTGCTCTTATATATAGGCAAAGGCTATTAACATGTAAAAGACATGAGTTACAAGACATGAATGATAGAAATAATGGAAATCAATACTAATAAATATATATATTACAAATATATATTTACAATAATTATATTATTATTGTTACATATTTTATTTACTCAACTCGAAATCCAACCAAACTCAAACTCAGCCTGAACCCAATAAAATTTTAAGCAGGTTGGGTCGGGTTTGAGATTAGCCTTTTTATATTAAAGTCTGCTAGACCCAGCCCAAACCCAACCCAACTCAGTCCATAAACAAATCAAGTTGCAACCCACATTTATTAGGTTGATTTTGAGTTTATTTATAGGGAAATTGTACCATACACTCTCTTGTTAGAAATATTATTAACTTTACATTAGGGCTCCTACTTATTTATATTTATGTGACTTTCAATTTTTTAATTATGTTTTTACCTTATTTTTTTGTCCTTTTCAGCACCCCCTTCCCCTATGCGCCTCCTCCATCAGATGTCACTATCAACCTTCTCTCTCTTCATTAATCTTGATTTTTGAAGTTTAAAACCACCATATCTCTCAAACCGTTGATTTTTTGGACTCGGTTATTTATAATATTTTGTTCATTTTATTTTTATCTTTACAACAAGATCCATGATGACATGTTTTTGACAAAAAAGAATCGAATTATTGGTTTTTTCTATAATGATCTATAAGGTTATAGATTTTTTCTATAATGATCTCTAATGTCGTAAATTTTTCTGTAATGATCTATAATGTTTATAGAAATGATCTATATATAATAATCTATAATACTATAGAAATGATCTATAATGTTATAGAATTTTTATATAATGTCGTATATGTTACAAAATTACATTATAGATCGTTATAGGTTTACTAAATGACATTATAGATCATTATAGGTTCATAAAATGACATTATAGATCATTATAGATTAACAAAATAGTATTATAGATCATCATAGATCGTTATAGGTTTACAAAATGACATTATAGATCATTATAAGTTTGTAAACTAGCATTATAGTTCGTTTTAGATTCACAAAAATGACATTATAGATCATTATAGGTTTGCAACATCACATTATAGATCATTATAGGATAGAATATTATAGGTTCGCAAAATGAAATTATAGATCATTATAGGTTTATAAAAATAACATTATAGATCATTTTAGATTAACAAAATATCATTATAGATCATTATAAGTTTATAAAATAAAATTATAGGTGTACAAAATAAATTATAGGTTATTTTGGATTGAAGGGAGCCCTTAATAAGTTCATCACCTTTTAAGTTCCTGAAACAAAGATAATAAAAAGAATAAAAGATTGGTCAAATTTCCAATCCCCAAACCAACAAAACCTAATTTTCAGTCATCAGAAACATAGCAAGAAATCAATTAGAATGGCTTTTCCAGACCAATTTGACCCTTAGTTTTGATATCTATTCTTGATTCAGAATCAAATTGATCACTCATAGTTAAATTCAAGTCCAAATCAATCCTTAATTCAATCATAATTTACACATAAACAAGCCAAATACACAATCAGAACACAACTAAACAATCAACCAAAGATCAAATCAGTTTATCCATGACATTCATCGACTCATAGTAAATGAATTTCGGCGGGGGAGGAGCGCCGAAGCGGCTACTGCGGCAGAGCACGACGACATCTCCGGCGAGGCTCAACGCTAGCGGATCTGACGACGACAGAGCACGGCTCAGATTTGGTCTAGTGAGAACACTTGGAGTGCAAGATTGACGAAATCTGAGAAAAAGGTGGTGAAAACGACTCAGATTCGGTTTGGCGACGGCGAAGCGAAGGGCTATGGTGGACAGGAACGGCGGCGAAGCAGATCTGGTGATTTTTCGGGTCAGATCTCAGCACTAATTTTCAAGTCAGATTCGGCAATTTTGGGGTTTCCAGCGAGTCTAGTGACGACAGTGGGGGAGTCGGAGACGGCAACGACCATGGACACAGGCACGGTGACTTCGCAGGCGAAGATGGAGCGGTGAAGGTGATGAGTTTGGCCAGAAAAATGGGAAATTCAAAGAGAGAGGAAAGTGAAATATGTTTGTTTGGATGGCGTAAAAATGTAATTTAGAAGTTAGGATGTTGCACCGGGGATAATTATAGCTCTTTTGCTGTATTTGGTTTCTTATCTTTTTGTTATATATTAGCAGGCATGGGCCAAATTTGAAAAAAGGACCGTGACCCTATACAATTATCCCTGTCGTTGACCTTAGGAGTTGTTAATGTTTGAGTTTCGGAGAACTACCTTTGAAATATTCAAGTCAATTAACATCCTATAAGCACATCCTATGAATGAGTCTCTAATTTTCTGGTACACAATATCCAAGGGCCTGTCTGTCCTTCTAAATGCACTAGTCGCTATTGAGCCTCAAGTGATGGTAAGGTAACGTCTAGTTGGAGATAAAAAGGAAGAAAATAAGAATACATATTCGGTAAAAAAGAATAAGGTGAAATGAAAATAATAAAAGTCTTTTTGAAAGTGTTTTCTCAATTGTTGTACAGCTCATTTTATAAAATAATAAATTTTGGCATTGAACGAGACTTTAATACTAAATATCTAAGTTTGGTAATGCCATTTTAATACCATAATTTGAGTATCTAACTATATGGAAATTACGGCATCAAGACATGCTGAAGTAGTCTCTCTCTAGAACAGAATACTTGAATTTGACAAGGTGAGTTTATGGAAATATAAAGCCTACAGTAAAGGCATGACACTTCAGATTTGTTAAAGCTTTGGTGAGGCTTGTAAGTTGTAACGCTACTACTTGTTAAACCATGAAGATGATAATTTGCACCAAATTGAACTTTTTCCACTAAAAGTACCTAAAAAGAAAAACATTAGTAGTGGTGATGAAAATGAATAATTCTGAATCCCGTAACTTCAGAGCTTGTCAAGTTAGCTGTAACAATGTATGCAAAATCTACAATTTTTGTCTATTGTGAAATTGGTTTGTTGTTTATGATATTTTTGTTCTGAAGTATGACTTGTTTAAAGTGTCTTTAATGTTATGGATTTTTAGAA
>CAOJBJ012187995.1:0-17943 GCA_948291685.1 Euphorbia celastroides | reverse complement strand
AATCAAGCAGACCCCCTCGAGCAATATTTACCAAAAGGGCACCCTACCACACAACCAAGTTGTAATTAAGGCATCCAATATTTACACAACATTAATACTTGAGCTTCTAGGGCATAGAACATGGCTACTTATAGTGTTCATGGTCAGTTCAATGCAGTTTTTATCAGCTTTAAATGTTGTTCCGAATTTCATTGTCATCAAATTAAATGACTCCGCAAATCATTGCAACAAAGGGTAATTTTCTTCAATGATAGACTGACTTTAAAATTTGACATAAAGATATATTTGATAGAATGTGTATGTATAATATTGTTTAAGGGTGTTTATGTAATTATTCTTGTATAAACCCTATTGTATATAAATGGAATTAATCCTCAGATTGTATTGAGGGGTTTTATTCAAAGTTGTCGTTCACTGTTTTATGGTATCAGAGCACTACTGCCACGATTTCGTCGTCTTCCACCACTTCGACCGCTCTTTCCACCACAATGAGCTCGACGGAATCCACCACAGCCGTCTCAACCCCTCCTCTCTTATGAATTACCTGTTAAGTTAGATTCAAACAACTTTGTTTTGTGAAAAACCCTAATACAACCGATGTTGGCGGGATGCAGACTATTCAATCATATTGACGGCACAGGTGCTATTCCAGCAGAGAGACTTGCCAGAAATCAACCGAATCCGGCGTATGAAGTATGGTATAGACAGGATCAACAGGTTCTGTCATGGATGCTTAGTTCGATCTCCCCATCACTCTTTCCTCAAGTCGTAGGAGACAGGACAGCGTGGGAGGCTTGGATGAAATTGGAAAGTGCATATGCGTCAGGATCTAAGGCGCTAATCAGAGATCTGAAACAGCAGCTCCATAGCCTTGTGAAAGGCAATAATGAATCGGTTCTGGATTATATGCAGCGGGCAAAGCTTTTTTCGGATAAACTAGCTACTCTTCAATCTCCAATTACAGAAGATGATTTGGTTGATTCGGTTCTTGATGGCTTGCGTGGAAATTTGCAGGATGTATGTCGTTCGTTTGCATCTCGTACAATCTCTTTCAACGATTTACTTGGTGTTTTGTTAACTGAGGAGCGCCATCTTAAGCGGGATATGTCAGTTATGAGTGATATCAATGTGCCCACAACGCATTACACATTGAGATCAAACTCTGGAAATTTCAGGGGACGAGGGCGAGGAGGGGGGCAGTCTCGTTCTCATCAACCACACAACCACTCCCGTAAGCAGCATCCCACGGGTTTTATGTAGCAAAATTCAGGGCCTAGCTATTCTCGTCACCCATCCTATTCAGCCCCTCTTGAATCAAATGAAATTCGTTGCTATAATTATCAGGGATTTCGGCACACTTCAAAGGAGTGTCCTTCGCCACCGCTTAATAACCAGAGACACCCTCAAGCTCATCATACCACCCTTACCCAAACCGAACCTCAGTGGATTTTTGATAGTGGTGCTACACATCATCTGGATTTGGATTTGGGATCACTACAATTGCACTCTGAATATACTGGACCCCAGGAAGTTCACCTAGGTAACGGTACTACCCTTCCCATTTCTCATGTTGGTTCCACTTCAATTCCTGCGTCAAATAAGTCTTTGCACTTGTCGAATGTCTTACATGTTCCGCACTCTAATTCAAATTTAGTATCTGTTAGTGCTCTTACCAAATCCAATGATGTTTCTGTTGAATTTTTTAACAAGTGTTTTGTTGTGAAGGACCTGACTTTCAAGCAGGTGATACTCAAAGGTCCGAATAAAGGTGGACTATACACCCTTCCCTCCGATGGTCATTTTCCTGTTCGGTATCATCTAACGAGATTGTCAACATGGCACTACAGACTTGGACATCCAGCAGATCCAATAGTTCGTAGTATTTTGACTTCTAATAATATTAGTTTTTTGTCCAATAAGACTTAGTCTCATGTTTTCTCTAGTTGTGCTATTAGTAAGAGCCACAAATTTCCTTTCACTTTGTCTGATACAATTGTGTGTGAACCTCTTGCTTTGATTTGTTCTGATGTTTGGGGACCTGCACCCGTGATATCTGATGATGGTTTTTCCTATTATTTTCTTTTTTATTATTCCTATAACAAATATACTTGGATCTACTTTTTGCGCCACTATGAGCACGGTCCATCCAGCTCGATGATGAATGTTTAACCTATTTCCAGGTATGGGAAAAATTCTAACGGAGCCGGCAGAAGACCGATTGTGCATCCGAGAACTTTGGAGCTTCGACTCTGTAATGGTTGAATTCTGGAGCTTAAACTTCGTAATGTCTGGAGCCCTGACTCCACAATGTCCCCAAAACCCTGTAGCTTAGACTCCGTAATGTCCGGAATCCCCGATTCCTAATGACTGGAGCTTAGACTCCGTAATGTCCGAAATCCCTGATTCCTAATGATCTTAGAGCCCTGACTCCGCAATGTCCAAAATCCTAGAGCCCTGACTCTGAAATGTTCAAAACCCTAGAATTCTCAAAAATTCCAGAAATTTTCAAATGCCCTGGAGTTCCCAAAAATTCTAGAAATGTCCGGAACCTCGATTCCATCCGAATGTCTCAAAAACCCTAAACCCGAAAAGTCCCGAAAAACAGCACAAAACTCTCTCGAAAGGGTTTTTACCAAAAAAAGTCCAAGTTACTATACAAATGACGGCTAGGTTGACCCTCTAGATGACCGCCACGTGTCACCTTCCAGAAGGTGTAATCTAGCCGATCGGCTGGATACAACTATAGGTGAAACTAACCGATCGGCTAGATTGACACTCCGATATGGCTATAAAAAGCCCTCTCCTTCAACCCTTCCAACACACCTCAACACCTCAAAATCTCTCAAAGACACCTCAACACCTCAACATCCTTCAAAACACCTCAACACCTCAAAATCTCTCAAAGACACCTCAACACCTCAAAATCTCTCAAAGACACCTCAACATCCTTCAAAACACCTCTCAAGTTCCAAAACTTGATGAAATCTCTTCCTAAGCTCGCTTAAGCCTTTCTAAGCCTTTTCTAAGCTTTCTAAGCCATCCCTAAGCCATTCTAGGCATTTCCGATCGAGTCTTTCCCCCGGAAAACCGATCTTGAAGGTGTTGAAAGACCTCAGTACCTGGGCATCGACTGACTTCATCCTGAGCCCCGCATCTCGGGCAAACCACTAGTAGGATAGTCAAGGTTCTAGATCCAAACCTCTCATATACCATTTCCACCCGAAACTCTGCCGAAATTCCCAGAGATTTCACATCCTATACCCTTCTATAGCCTCCTATAGCTTGGGATTGTTTCTCAAATCCTCGATCCTAGTCTGAATACTGTCCGAGTAAAGATCCTATCTTACTCAAATATCACCAAAATACAACCCGGAGTTCTACCGAAGTTCTCCCACCTGTCACAACAATCAATCCTAAACCGGCCCAAAGGAAAAACCCTACCACCAGGAAAGCTAAACTGAGGGTTCCTGGCTATCACGCCTAACTTTATTACATTTATTGATTGCATCATAACGTATTTGCATGTGATTCTGGTTTTCTTGTTGTGAACATACACAAGAACGCACGGTAAGCCTATACGCTACACTATTTAAATTACGCAAGGTATATAAAGCAAGCATGTAATCAAATATACCCTAGGTATACACACTAATGTGAGTCATTTTATGGTATATCATTGATAATGTTGGATCGATATCATGAGTATTCCTTTTGCACGAACCCGTTTCTCTGTTAATTCCTAGTTGTGAGCTGAACTAGGTGGCGACTCCAAAACTGTATTTAAGAAAACGATTCGCTATTAAGCGATGGGTTTTCCGATCTCTTTTGAACCAAATGTTTTGGCACATCATAGTCGACCCATTGTCTTTTAATGCGAGATACGAGGTATTCAAACCTCGATAGCTGGGTCTCTTGGCTCGATTCTGACGCAAGATCTCCCTCCCGCTGCGAGAAAGTGCCGTGACAGGTGATCCCTGTCCGCCCTCCAGGTCCGTGGTAGAAAGTCCTTTTCAAACCTTTTCTTGCCTGCACCAGTGATTGGCAACTCCCAATAATTGGCTGGCGAAAGTAAGAAAAGGGGAGGAGAAGGCTCGCCCGCTTACCCACATATTGACTTTTAAAGAGAGTGATGTATTCTTTTGACCACCATAAATTAAAAATAAAAAATTTAATTACCTCATAATGGACTTAATATATAAAAAACATTTTCTTTATCAATCTTCTGCCTCCACCAAACCCATCAACACCGTCGACCAATCTTCTTACAGAGATATTCCAACTACAGAGTACCCTCCCCTGTAATTTAATCTCTATCCCACTATTGGATACCCTTTCTCACAGTCTACTCAGTTTGTTTTGAGAATAAGATTTAACTTATCATTAAAGTGAGTAAAGTTGTTACAATGAGTTTGAAATTTCAATGGTTTTAAACTCTTTTCCCAGATTGAAACTTGATGAGACTAAAGAATTGCTCAAGCTTGATTTTGACAAAGTTTTAGCTTCTTTGCAAATTTTTTAGTGATTTCTTCTTTGAGTTTTCTTCTTCTTATATAGTTGGATTTCTTTAATACTAACTATTCAAAATAAGTTGAAATTGATAATGAAAAAGTAGACATTTAAATAGTAAAACAATTTGTTTGAAATATTAAAAGAATAGATTGAATATGTCTTGACAATTGGTTACAGTAGACTTGTTCATCAAACTGGCCGGCCGAGTTTGGGCTAGGCTTGGTCGAGCTTTTCATGAAAATCACCAATTTAAGCTCGACCCAAGTCCATAATAAAAACTTCGGGCCCGGGCCGAACTTATGGAGTCAAACCCAAACCCGGCCCATGACCTGCAATAATTTATTTTATTTTATTGTTAAATAAATTATAAAATAATATTAATCTATACGAATTTTACAGATAAATACATAGTATAGTAAAATTATTAAAAATCTAGTTAATAATTTAGTAATCAATATTAAAATAAACATATAAACTAGTAAACAAATGTGAAGGCTATGGAAACTATTTTTTTCAAAGTTAATTTTACTTTGCCCTTCATCATCATTGGATTAGTTGAATGAAATTCAATCCAATGGCGATGGTAATAAAGTAAAGAAAAAACAAAGTTACAATAGAATAAGCCCTAAACAAAATATAAGAATTTAAAATAAATATATTTTTTATTTATTGGACCGGGTTTGGGCTTTGCTCGAATATCTATATAACAACTAGGGAAAATTACATGGTAGAGAATAAGACTGAAATTAATTACATTTATGACACCCTACCCTAATTAATGCCTTCTTTTGTGACCTTTAACTTTCCTATTATCACTTTTCATCTTCTCCAAGTTTCATTTTACAGTGAACACGTTCATCTTCTTCTCTTCATCTTTCTTTCATTTTTCAACAGATCTCGCTGCCCCACGCCAGATCTCGCTGTTAGCCGACCCCGTCACCTTTCACGCACCATCGTTCGCTTGAATTCCCGCCGGATCTCGCCGGATCTGTCAGATCTCTACCGAATCTCACCGTCGGATATCAAGAATTCGGTGAAAAAATTCTAATATGTGCCGGATCTCGCCCTTTCTTTGTCAGATCTTGTCGTCCCTCCACCGTTCGCTTGCTGTCCCGTCTCTGTTCTCACCGTCGGAGACCGCCTCGCTGCCACCAAATCTATTCATCTTATTTGCTTTTTTCGCGATTTATGTTATATCTGATCGTGGTTATATGATGATATATACATGATATAATAAGATATATTCTATTATATCGTGGGTATATCCTGAATATATATATCCTGAAGCTCGGTTGGGGCGGCGACGGTGGCCGGATATGTCATCATATTTACTGGATATATCCATGATATATTCTGAATATATCCAGGATATATTTAGAACGTACTGAGTGTAATTTTTTTAGTTGTTTGGTCAGTGGATGAGATGGTTTTGCTAGGCTATGTGTTTGGTCGAAATCCATGTTTCATATTGGTTAGATCATGTAAGTTACCTTAAAAACTAAGCCCAATCCATAGAATTTCAGTTGCGGGCACAGGCTCGAGCCAGACTTTGCATTGAAGGAAATACCTAAGCCTGTCGATTTTAAATAGGTTTGGACCGGACCGGATGTGTACCAAACCCGCGAACAAGTCTAGGTTACAGTAACAAAAAGACTGTACAAGCCCGGCACATTAGTATTGGCTGAGCTGATGTGTAGCTGACCCGCAAAGATGGAAGCCTTTACAAAACTCCTAAAATTAATATATAGAATAGTTTCAAATTCTTTCTAAAATCAAACCCAAAAACTCGCGTAAAAACCCACTCGAGGTTGCAGAAGTGAAGATGAGTTCGAACGACCTCTCCTTCTCCAGAATGCGGCTTCCAGCTCTTCAGCTTCTTATCGAATCTGCTCAGGTCTCTCTCTTCTAAATTTTTCCATTTTATTTTGTCTTACTTCTTCCTTTCTGTGTTGATCAAAATTTCTTACTTGATTGCATCTTTAGCTGCTTAAAGTTACTCCACTCGTCAAACACACTGCCCTATCTCTCTTCGCTCATCGATTCTACGATTCTCTTTCCAGGTTTCACGGCATTTCTCAACTTTCCTTCTTTTTAATTCATTGATCGGTTCTTATTTCTGACTTGCGAATTTTCCTTTCTATTTTGATTTCTGGTACTCTTATCGTTTTTTCTCTTCTTTGTTCTTCAAAAATACCGATGACTATCATGTGCTTCGAGTCATAGGCAATTCGAATATGACATTTTAGGGATTGATTTCATTAAGAACTTTGCTCTTTGCTTTTAGTTCGAGAGCATCAATTCATTCCCCTTATTCCTCTACACCTTTCAGTTTGACACATCTTTGAAATTTTCACTTTGCTATCATAACAATGGGAGTGAATTTATGGTTATGGGTTACTCTGGATGAGATATTTTTTTTCTGTGAATTGCGAAGTAATATGTTTGAACTTAGGACTAGGGATTTGAACTTATTAATGTTATACTTAGTACCTTTGGAATTTTTCTATACAGATTTATAGAAAGGCAACAAACAAACAACTGGCTTTTGCACCCCATGCGTGAGAGTAATATGCAGTTATTTGCACTCGTTTCTATTTGGATTTCCAGCAAAGTAAGCTATGCTTTTGATTCTAAGACATTTGTTCATTGTCTTTGTTAGATGTTGTTGTATAATTGTTGCATGGAGTAACCTTGCGAATATTATTCAGATACATGATTCTTGTTCGCTTTCTGTCCAAAAGTTGAAGACCTTGGCTAACAAGAACATCATGGAGCAACATTTTACTGTTGAGATTTCTCCGAAGCCGTAAGTTTGCCTTCTTCTGCTTAGAGATTTTTTGCTCTATTTTTTCGTTTAAAAAGTTTATTGATTGGATACTTTTAGGAGATGATCTTTCTGCAGGTAAATTTTGTCGCGCTGTCGGGGTTTCTTGCACCACATTAATACAAATCATATGTAACTAGAATTTGAAGGTGTTGGATTATGACATTGGGTTCAGAAAAGTTACTTTTGTTTTCCTTGAAGATCTTGCTCAGTTCAGGTAACTATCTTAATAAGACATCAAAGATATAAGTTATTTTGTTTGAAAGAATAAGTACTTGGTGTCTAGCTTGAGCATATGTTTTTTTTTGCTTTGTTATCTTTGTCTTCAGAGGAGTTGCAAAAGTTGGGGAACTTGTTGACCTTCAGGCATGCATGGATATCTTGGATCTTCTCTATGAAAAAGAAGAGATGACAGATCTTTTTAGTTCTCCTCATGCTCTTACTACAGCCATCTTGGTATGTTTTACTATTCCTTTTCCAACTTTTACATTTTTCTGGAACAATTTATATTTCTCTTCTTTTTTTTGCAGTAAGTGACCTAGAAAATTTGTTCCAGGTTGCCACATATGATATTTCAATCCCTAAGCAAAGATGGGAATTTCATGTTATCCCTTGGGGTAAAATTCAGCCCTCCTTTTTACTTTTCTTTCCATTTATATGTTAATATTCCCCTTCTTAGCCGATAATTATGCCTTTATTTTAGGAGTAGATTTCTTGCCTTTCTGTATTTAATTGATTCTCATTTATTGCATTTATTATTGTAATTCTCTGCCTAATCTAGCACTTGTATTCTCCCTATTTAAAGGGCTTTGTAAATCAATAGAAGGGCAGCAAGAATTCAAAACCAGAAAACTTCTTTTATGGTATTAGAGCTACGGTTCTGAATTTTTTTTTCCCTCAACTCTTTCTTCTATTCCAAGTTGTCTTCATCATGACTAAAACCGATGCTCAATCAACTTCAGCCCCACCACAAAACCCCACATCCCTACATCCGGCCTATTCCGTAACCAACATACAGTCCAAAATCCAAACCCTAAACGGCATCACCGTTACCTACTCCTCATGGGTAAAACTATTCAAGGTTCATTCGATTGCTGACTGTGTTCTTGATCACATAGACGACAGCCCACCCCCAGCTTCTACAGATCCCTCTTTCTTGGCCTGGCAAGAAGTGGATGCATTGGTCTCCCAATGGATTTATAGTACTGTTTCCGATGACCTGCTCATTCAGATTCTTGACACCGAAGCCATAGCTCGTACCACCTGGTTGAAACTTGAACGCATCTTCCTCAGCAACAAGAGAGCTAAAGTTGCGGCTCTTGAAACCAAGTTTGTTAACTTGAACCTCACAGCTTGTAGTTCTGTTGATGACTTTTGCAAGCAACTGAAAGAGCTCGCAAACCAATTGGCTGATGTTGACCAACCGGTTACGGAATCACGATTGGTCTTACAACTGGTCCGCGGTCTTTCCCAAGAATTTGACACCACTGCCTCTTTAATCAACTCTCAAAATGTAGATTGGGATATTGCAAGATCCATGCTGAATGATGAAGTCATTCGTCAGGTTTCCTGACAATAACATAATTCCTCTGTTCTGGTTGCTCAAACAACTCACAATAAATCATCCCAACCACCCTCTAATCCGCCGTCCACCAACCCACAATCAAAAAGCAACCAACCCACCCAAAATTCTTACCAGTCTAATTTTCGAGGCCGTGGTCGAGGTAGACACTCACAACGAGGGAGGGTAACAGACGCGGTTATAGGAGGAATCCCCCCTGAGTACTCCTTGGCCTTTCAAACCCCCATTTGCCAATCAAACATATCCGAAATGGGCTTGGTGGATTACTCCACCCTGCCCGTACCCAACTCAACACCCTCAGCCCCCTCCTCCACCTCAAAACAGCCCCGTTGTTCACTACACTGGTTACTCAAGTCAGCAGCCCTACAACCTGGCTCCATCTCCGCCAAACGGGCATGATGCATTGAGCCTTTCGGTTCTCAGCCAAGCACAATGCAGCTTACTTACACTGATCCAAACCTAATTATGGATACTGGAGCTGAACGCCATGTCACAGAAAACCGAGGTATGATTCGACACCCTGACTCATTTCCTGTTAATACTAAACTTTTAGTCGGCAATAAACATTGTTTACCAATTGAGGGTTCTGGTACTGGCTTCCTCCCTATTCTTAACTGAAATTATATCTTACCAAACATTTTTTCTGGTGCTCATTGACAACTTTTCTAATTTTATGAAGCTCTTACTACTTTCACAAAATTTCATCGATTAATAGCCACCCAATTCAACCGCTACATCAAAACCTTTCAATGTGACTTGGGTGGTGAATTTGATAATCATGCTTTCAAAAGCTTTGCCCAACAACATGGATTATTATTCTGTTTCTCTTACCCCCAAACCTCTTACCAAAATGGTCGTGCCGAACGTATGATCCGTCGCCTAAATGACATCATTCGCTCTCTTCTAATCCATGCACATTTACCACATACATTTTAGGTTGAAGCTCTCCACACTGCCTCCTACCTTCACAACATACTCCCCACCACACGACTCCATTTTTTCACACCCACCTTTGCCTTATATCTCCGTCACCCAACATACGATCACCTACGCGTGTTTGGTTGTGCTTGTTATCCAAATACTTCCGCCACCCAACCTCACAAACTACACCCTCATGCCATTTGTTGCATTTTCTTAGGATACCCTCCTGACTTTCGGGGCTACAGATCCTTTGACCCTACTACGGGAAGGGTTTATATTTCTCGTCATGTCACTTTTGACGAAAACACCTTTCCCTACACCATTCCTACTCCAGACACAAACTACACCTTCCTTGACGATCCCACCCCACTGGGTTTCACATTCACACAGCCTATTCCACCTCCTAACACCATCCAGCCACATCTCACTTCCAATTACTTATAAACGCCAATCAAAACCCCTTCCCACCAACCAGACCTCCTCAAAGCCCATTGCAGCACCTCAACAGCCCCAAAATGCTGCTGCCCCTGCCTCGTTACAACCTCAAAACAAGCCCAACACAACAAATAAACGGTCCCACACCTCTAGACCTACACCTCCAACTAGTACCCATACCATGACCACCCATTCTAAAGCCCCACACGCCCTTGTTTCCACCATTACTTCTCCTGTACCCACATCCTATGCCAAAGCCTTTGCCGACCCTCATTGGTTACATGCTATGCAGGCTGAGTTCAGTGCTTAAAAGGCAAATGATACATGGGAACTCGTTCCTAGACCCCTGGACCACCCAATTATCCGGTGTATGTGGCTGTTCAAACACAAGTTTAAAGCAAACGGCTCACTTGAACGATACAAAGCACGTTTGGTGGTCAACGGAAAATCCCAAACAGTTGGTGTCCATTGTGAGGACACTTTCAGTCCGGTTGTAAAACCAAATACTATAGTCCTGTCTATTTTTGTTTCTCGTTCTTGGCCCATTCATCAACTGGATGTCAAGAATGTGTTTCTACATAGACTCTTAAATGAAACTTTTTTCATGCATCAACCTCCGGGTTTTGTAGATAGACGTTGTCCTAACTTTGTGTGGAGGCTGAAAAAGTCCTTTTATGGACTTAAGCAGGCGCCTCGGGCTTGGTAAACTCACTTTGATACTCATCTTTTATCACATGGTTTCCGCAGCAGCTTGTGTGACAACTCCTTATTTGTTTTTCTCGTGGGGCTCAGACTGCATATTTACTACTTTATGTGGACGACATAATACTCACTGCTTCTTCTGATGATTTATTACATGATATCATTGGCATGCTCTCAAGAGAGTTTGCAATGACAGATTGGGGTCATTTACATCATTTGTTGGGGATCAAAGTTACTAGGACATCTACCGGATTATTCTTAGACCAGGCACAATACACTAAGGACATAATTGCTCGTGCTTCTATGTCATCTTGCAAACCTTGTGCCACACCGGTAGACGTTTCAGCAAAGCTAAGTGCTTTTGATGGCCCTCTTTTTCATGACCCAACTTTATATCGCAGCCTTGCAGGAGCCTTACAGTACCTTACTTTTACATGTCCAAACATCTATGCTGTTCAACAGATTTGTCGTTTCATGCATGAACCGTGAGATTCCCACTTTGCCTTCTTGAAGCGCATCTTGAGATATTTACAGGGCACCATTCAGTATGGTATGCGCATTAACAAAACAACAACACATTCTTTAAATGTATACTCAGACGCTGATTGGGGAGGATGCCCAGACTCTCGTCGTTCCACAAGTGGATATTGTGTTTTCCTTGGAGACAACTTAATATCTTGGTCCTCCAAAAGGCAGCCTACTGTTTCTCGGTCCAGTGTCGAGGCTGAGTATCGAGGCGTCGCAAATGCAGTTGCGGAGGCTACTTGGCTTCACAATTTACTTCTAGAACTTCACATACCACTCGGCAGGCCTCTGTGATTTATTGTGATAATGTGTCTGCAGTATACTTGTCTGAGAATCATGTCCAGCATCAAAGAACCAAACACATAGAGATTGACATTCACTTCCTGCGGGAGAAAGTTCAGGTCGGCCACATTCGAGTTCTACATCTGCCCTCTGCCTTTCAATATGCTGACATCTTCACAAAAGGACTTCCTCGACAACAGTTTTAGTCTTTCCGATCCAGCTTGAGCGTCTGTCCATCACCCGCTCAAACTGCGGGGGAGTCTTAGCCGATAATTATGCCTTTATTTTAGGAGCAGATTTCTTGCCTTTTGTATTTAGTTGATTCTCATTTATTGCATTTATTATTTGTAATTCTCTGCCTAATCTGGCACTTGTATTCTCCCTATTTAAAGGGCTTTGTAAATCAATAGAAGGGCAGCAAGAATTCACAACCAGAAAACTTCTTTTACCCGAGTTTTTTCCATCAACAATATAGACCAACACAGTTAATCTATTGTGCCTCCAGTCTTGCCCAATGACTGCAAAGTACTTACGGAAAAGAGATTTCACGTTTGTTAGTCAGTTTTCTCATTAATTTTTTTAGATATCATCTATATGCCCCTCATGCTTTAGATGTTGATCACATATTTTGAAGAATCACCTATCAATGATTGATTATTTTTGAAAAAATAGTTGATGTTATATCTCCACCAGCTGCCACGAAAATGTTTTTCACAGTAAGCTTAGCAGCAAACTTATCTCTACCTTTTTCCAATTCACACCTTAATTTGCTTCTCTCATTTTACAATGTCAAAGTCATAATTTATGACTTCAGTTTCGTCTTATTTGTATGTGAACTTTAACACTACAATTTTATACTAAAAATCTAGGTGTACTGTCGGTCTTAGTTCATCAAAAGATTATGGGTGGTATGGAGTCCCAGGTTTGAAGCTTGAAATTCCAATTATTAGCCTCAATTAACCATTCTATATCAAAATACTTGTTTGTGTCAAATATATTGTTTGTAACTTGGCAAGGTGGAAAAAGTGAAATTTTTAGAAAGGAGAGGGAAAAGGTGTGCATTTCACAAAGAAAAAGTCAGCATCTTTGTTTATCATATAGGATCACTATTCTTACTTCTAGTATTCCTTACTTTTATCATATAGGTTCGCCTATCAATTATTAGAAATTATGTCATTCTCTACTAGATATCTAGTTTTCTTTTTTCCATTACTTCAGGCAAGTCTCTTCTGATATGAATGAAGAATCGTGATTAACTATGTGGCACTTTGCTGATGCTGCAAACTAGTATGACCCTGTAGTTAGTTGAGGTGCTAATGCTGACAAAAATATGTTTGGATAGGTACCACTTTTAGATTTATTTTAGGCAGCATTTCCTATTATTGAAGGTATAAAAGTTTTTGGATTATTTTTTCTAAAACTCTCATTCATAGAAGAAATGATTGTGTTGGGGGAATTCAAAGGGCCATTAGTTGAGTGGTTATATTAAAGTTGTAGATTCAAACAAGCCATTACAAGAACACATAATTGATTTGATTAGGTTAATTATGTAAAAATTAAGGGCAAGGGGATGAAAAAGCATTGCATGGTTGTATTGGTTAACCTATGATACATTTGGTGCATTCGTTTTTTTTTTTTTTTTTTTTTTTTGTGTTCTACCTATAGCCCAAGATCTTAGAAATAAACGTCTTTAGGGTTTCCCAAGTGGAATTCACATAAAAGACTAAATGGTGTTTTATCCCACTTTTCTGGAAGCTTGGTATGGTCCTTCAACCAAAATCCGACGACAATTTGATTGGACCCTGTGTTTTTCACTTATATGCTTTTTGAGTTCGTCATTTTATTTTGAATAAATAATTATTCATTGTTCTTTTAAAGATGTTTGTTGGTGTATGGAATCTATGACAAGACTTGAAAAAAATTCTGCTTTTGGATTCTGATGTTAGACTTTGGACTTTGGACTTAGTTTTGGGCTAGCTATCCTCTGTGGGATCTCAAAATTATGTTTCTGTTGCATCATTAGGAGCCCTTGTGGAAAATGGACATGTTGAAAATCTTTTCATCTGTCTGATAATTTAAGCAATCCAGTTAAGCTCAAATATAAGCATGAATGATGTAAGTGGGTTTTCATTGTTTAGCTCTTTCCATGGAAAATATTTATATCAGCTGGATTTGGTTTACAAGAAATCCTTGTTCTTAGAATTTCACTTGTCAAAATACTAGTTTTACTAGCATTGGCTGTATTTTGCTTAGAAGTGCAACTAAATTTACAATATCTTGCCTTGTACTTGTCATTTCCCATAATAATCTGTTATCTTTGCAGCCAAAGGACATTGACTACTAGCTGCCGACCATATTTCATTGATTTTGCGGTCCAACGCTGAATTCAACATTTGTAGACTGTGGTCCTTGGTACATTTTATTCCTGATCAATACAAATCGTTGCTGACACACACACTATCACACACTTAGAAGCTTTTTGTCAATGTTCAGTTGCATTAATACTTGATCTGTCTTTCCTTTGGTTTCTTCATTCCCTATATTGGATTCTCCCTAGGTTGATTCTAAGCTTTTCATAAGAAGCATTATCAATTTATGGTCCCCAATAGGTTTGTTTACTTCAATTTTACCTCTCACATGGTAAACCATGTTGTCCATGCGAGCCCATTGACAGATTCATTTGCAATTTCGCACACAACAGTGTCTTCCATAATCCATAAATACAAGGATTCACTAGGAGGCACACACTTTGAATGAGAAAAGATAAAACCGTTAACAGCATATCCTAAACGCTCTCTGTTTATAACTAAGGCTTTGTTCTTTTCAATTAAATGGTCAGGTATTGAATTGAACTGATAGGAACAAGAACTTATTGATTAAGTACGGACCTGAAACTGAAACTTATAGAATAAGTATGAATGGAAAATAAATTGAAGAGAACATAGTCTAAAAGGTTTAGCATTCAAAGCTAAAATTGTTCCATCTTCCATGTCATAAGTAAAAAATCTAGTCATTTTAACAGTTAAAAGATTTCAACGTGGTATAGATGAACTGCTTCTGGGTCTTCACAATCCACATATTTCAATGCTGGTCCCATGTATAAAGGATGATTATTTTGTTTCCTAACACGAGGCTTCTAGGATTTAGCGGGTAGGTAAGGTTTTGGCATTTTCTATATTTACGTCCCTCCATCAATATTACGTCCTTGATACTAAAATAGTCCGAGATTTGCCTTGTGAAAGTATCTAGCCTGCATAGGAATCGGGGGAATATGATGGGTAGGAAGATATGTTTTGTAATTCAATAATTAGAGTAGGTGCTGATGGTGGAAACGATTTTTCTTTGACGAATTTGTATATTGTTTTGGATACACTAAGAATAAACTTGTATTCACATAATTTATGCTATTAGGTATATCATATTAAACATGGATTTAATAAAATTTGGGTCCACTAGAGGGCTACTGTTGGCTCTCAACTTTGAAGGAACATTGATTCCCGTCGTCCTCTTGCATCTGCTCAACCCAGCTGTTGTTGGCTTTCCTCACTTTAAATAATTCTGATTGCCTGTTTTTTGTATCTCATGCAACTTCTAACTGCCCTTCTTAAATTGTTCGGTCCTGCCTGATTACAATATCAGAAAATTTCATTAATTATTATCTCCTAATCAACGTAAAATACCTACTTAATGTTATCTTTTATAATAGTGTATTTATCTCTAAACAGGAATACCAGTCCTAGCCTAATTAAGACTGCTCTAAGCCTATCTAAAGACTCATTCTCAACCTCAAAGATACGATTACAACGATCACAACTATTATTATTCTCCACCTCGATCTCAAACTGATTTGAGCGTCAGAGTGTCTTTTGTTTGTTTTGCAGGTCCTCAACTCGAAGCTCGGGGATCGGCTAGAACAACAACTTCGATACTTGAACCAAATTTTAGAACCTAAAGCTTTTCTAATTCTTTCTATGTTCGGAGTACTAATAATTATGGAGTATTTTGATTGAAAACGAAAATTATGATTTCCATGAAATCAGTAACTATTGAATATGCTAATTACATAAAACGGGAAAATTCCTAATTTATTTTGAAATTCCCAATTTATTGTCCTCTAAACACTCGAATTTTTCCCGATAGAAATTGCATAAATTATTCACTGACATTAATAGTTGTTAGTATCTGACTATATCAAATTTGCTTCGCTATTATAGCATCCAGCTTTTGAATTTACTATGGCTTAACCATCAGCATATTATCAAAGTTAAATATATGGATCGGGATATTTGACATTATTGATGGTGGTATATATCTCGTATTATTGATCCCTGCGTACAGTTATCCGACTATTTTACGAACTCTTTAATTTGGTCATAATTTGATATACCAGGTCATGTTTGTGCTTCAAGATTGTACCGTTCCTTGTTTCTTGACCTGTGAAATTTTATATATTTCAACATGTAATTACTACACAGAATATTCATCTATGTACATGATGGATTATATATCACATGTGGTTATATGCATGATTGAATTACTTGTTTTTAAGTCTAAATACGACTAATCAAATGTCACTTGGATAGAACTACTACTGATAATGACGTAGTACAAAGAAGTGACAAACTTAACAAGTGGTGTTCATCTCCGACCTTAAAAAGGCATGAAACAAAGCCGAACGAAGAAACCGATCTGAACAATACACTATACAGCTGTGTGGCAGACTATCGATCCAATTCGAAGCAAAATTGATTATTGATGGGAGCAAGTGTCAATTTGTATCAGGATCCAAATATCAAGATTATGAGCTTTGTTTACAGCTTTTCTGGGATCAGTAAATCGGCTTAAGCAAGTAAAACATAGTTATTAAACTCGAGGAGCAAATACCGAATTAAAAATGTATGCCGGGTGAAAAGCGAAAAGCCAATTATGGAGCCTGAAGGCCACATCCATCTATCAAAATGAGAAAGATCAATATTACCAAAGATAGGGTATTCTTTCAGAGAAAGAGAAAGCCTCAAATATTCAAGGGAGAGACCCATGTCTCGCAAAGATAAGTGTGCATTTATCATTACAAAGTGTGCATCTATTTGTTTTGTTATATATTTGAGGTCTTTATATATCGACTAATGACACTAACTTTTTTTTTAAAAAAAAATGGGCTATGGGGGAAAAAGAATTGTAGAGGGCTAATAGGCTAACAAGGCGTCACCAACAAGTCACCTTAGAAGCCGCATAACCATTTACAATTCTGAAAAAACCATGCTTATATTATTAAATGAATAAAAAAAATAAGGATTAGGTAAATCGAAACAGGCTTCGACCACCAAGGTCATGGAGAAAACTCCCCAAACAAAAACTTGGAATACTATCCCAAATAACTAAATGAGAGTTAGTTCTCCCGACACTAGCTAGCTTATCAGCTACAAAATTTCCTTCTCTATAAACATGTATGCAACGGAAATTAATAGAAGAGAGGAAGGCCAAACAATTGGACCAAATCTGAGCAAGGCTCTAATGAACAGCAATCCGACGAGAAGAGAACAACCCAACCACCAACATCGAGTCACTCTCTAACCAAATATTCTCCCCAACCTCGATCCTTGGCTATAGACAAAGCAAAAATAGCCGCAGTTAGCTCAACCATATAAACCTGATCCCTGTCATAAGGGAAGGAAAAAGCTCCTAAAAAACTGCCATTAGAGTCCCTGAAAACCCCACCACAACCAGCAAAACCATTTAATACCGAAGCATCAGTATTAAACTTAATCCAACCATGCATGGGAGGCCTCCAATTAACCTCAATAATTCGAGGGAGCTTAGGACGTCTCGGAGAAAGGTTTAGATTCCGAAGAATATGATGCTCCATAATGGAATTCCAGATATAATGACACTAACTAAAAAGTTATGTGTACAAAATATATTTTCTTTGCCTAGTTTAATAAAGTTTCAGGTTGTACATCACAGTCTGTGCGAGCATTAATATGATCACATTGTAGCTTTGTTGATGCAAGCTCAAACCAAATTCATCTCGACCAATAAAAGGGCTACAACAACTGAAAGAGATACTTTTTCATGTCAAAGTTTAAAAGAATTTCAGGTCAAAAGACAAATGGAAAGAGCCTATGGCTCAATATGTTCAAAGGATGAGAGATAAACATCTAGA
>CAOJBJ012187875.1:0-14642 GCA_948291685.1 Euphorbia celastroides | reverse complement strand
TTTTTTCTCGCATCTCTGAAGTTTCAAAAGTTTTTCTCGTCCCTCAACTTATAAAAAGTTTCTCTCGCCTTTCTCAACTTGCAAAAAATGCATCATTTTATTCCCTAATTGTCACTTGTCAGCTCCTTATTAGTTTGACTTTTCAAAGATGTCATTTAATTAAAAGTTGACACGTGAAATTGAAAGGGATGAGAGAAACTTTTATACAAATTAATGAAGGTGAGAGAAATTTTTGAAAGTTTAAGGAAACGAGATAAAAATCAAGACATGTTCAACGGTCCCGATGCATTTGGCACTAGGTTTGGGACGTAAATAGTGGGGAATAATGAATGATTGTCCTTTGTTCACACATGTGAGGCAGCAGGGGTTGAAAAAAAGTAGAATAAAAAGCTGCTTTCTTATGAAACACAGAGCATCCAACAATTCCCACTTACTGTTTTGGCGTGACATAGATAAAGCCTCTTTTGATCTTCAGTCTCCTATATTGTAATTGTGCAAATAGGCCATCTCAGTCGTGGAAAAGTAATCCTACGCCTTAGCTTATTAGCGCATAATTTGGACATGAATTAGAAGCTCTTGTCTTTATCACTTGTAATGTACACTTTAGTTGTATTATTCTTCATCTGCCACATTTTAAAGATGTCTTTCTCTCTCGGGATTAAAGTATTTGCCACTTCCTCTTTCACTTATCCACTCAAAACTACTCTTTTTCTCTTGTATTCTCGTTTGGAAAGAATAGGTTTTTGTTATTTCATGTCATTTTGGGCGCATAAAATTTTCTCATAAGGTTACTAACTTCTTTTTGTTTCTGCATTTTCATGTGCATGTAACTTTGTCTCATTTCATCAGAAAAATAATTAGGAAGCAGTGAAAAAAGATATTGTTATTTTATCCAATCCAAAATCTGTGTCCCTTTCAAGTTGTTGGTATGAGTTTAGAGTTTAGACAATGGGAAGTGGCAAGGCATGGCTATACTTAATAACTATATCCTCCAATATATGATCAGTACTATACTACTTCACATTCCTCATCTTGATAAATGTAAAAGGATTTTAAAATGATTAAAAGAAAATATTATCTACAAATGTCTGCTCTAAATTATTCTATACGGGAAATCAATCTATCACGCAATCACCACATGGCTGACCACAATTTAATTTATGTATGCTTATGAAGAAATTTTTATTTTCATGTTCACACACTTGAATTTAAAAAATTAATGTTTGCTTCAATTTTCACTAAATATATCAAAATAAGTGAAAACTACAATCATATTGAATTTTTAAACACAACTATTCCAATGAATGAAAATATTAAATTGGAATTTGACTGGACTCGGATTCAAGTTTGAATGAAATTAAGACCAAGTAACAAAACATGTGGAATAGGATTTTGTGGGCAATAAAATGAGGAGATAATGGAGTGATGTAACAGTAGTGGGAGCCAAAGTTTATGTATGTATAATGATGACCAGAATAAGCAAAAACCAGGTTCATGCATTCACTTACAAAAATCACTGTTTATACGTATGGGAATCAATTGGATCCACTTGAAACAGTTTTAAAGCCCTTTGATGATGATGTCTCACTAACACTGAGATATAGGTAGGACAAAATTAAGCTGAGATGACCAACCCCATTTGCTCTTGTTCACTTTCAAATTTTGGAGAAAAAAAAAGAACCGATTCTGTTCATTTCTTGGTTAATATTGTAGGGAAAGAAATAGAAAAGAAATTCAGAGAATCTGGAACTCAATCCAGGACTGGATGACTAGTTTATACATACATGCTTCATGTGTTGTGTTATTATCATGGAACATGTGTTATGTTTCATTCAACGCCAAAATATTTACGAAATATGTGCATAACATCATAATATATAAGTATTAATTGGTTATGCAATTATTTTTTTATTTCTCCTACAGGATAATATAAGAGTTAGGTGACGTGCCACAATATATATAAATCGGTATACATAATCAACCTATATATTAATTGCATGTTCTATCATCTAATTAAAGATTTCTACGACCTTTTTTTTGAATGAAAGAGATATATAACAATCTATTAAATCAAATTAGAAGTATTTACAGCTTTAATAAAAAATGGACATACATAAAATTAATCTCCTTACCTGTTAAAGAATCGGCTACATTAACTAAAAGCTACGCAGCATGATTAACATACTTGACATAGACATATACGACTAAAAAAAACTTATTTTGTTGCAAAATTCTTAACAAATAATATTTTCCACCAAATCCATGGGATAATTTATTAGTGTATATTTGATGAGCGTACCTGTGAATAGTCGCCGCCTAACTGCATGTGTACTATAATGTATAATAAACTGACTGAAGGTCTTTAAAAAAAATTTGTTGATGCACACTAGCATTACTTTTCTTATTTTCTCCCATAAAGTGTGGACTGATTTTCAATCTTCACGAGTAAGAATAGTTTGGCTTTGCGTGGGATTTTTTTGATGGTCAAAGTCCTACTCTTTCATTTACGTAAGCTCTTGCATTAAACAATTCTAAAATATATGACAGAAAGTTTAATAACTTTAACTTTATTGACTAATTTTTATTTCTAATGCTAATTTTTTCAGTATTTAATTACAGTTAAATTTTAAATTAGTAATGAGAGGAAAACTAATCTGAAATTAGCACTTAGGCACACTGACAATAAAGCCTTTTAGATACATATATTGACATTTGTGAAAGTTGTTGTAGTCATGAATTTATTAGTATGAAATGTTAAAGTATATTGTTATATAAAAAGTTGATGAGACCAATTTTTAGAGACAATTAATCTGACAATAATATCAAATAGGTTTGGCTAAACCCATCGAGACTTCTCTGAACTTGTCCGCTTTTTTGTTCGCGTCCCTAAACTTTTAAAGTTTTTCTCACTCCCCTGAACTTTTTAAAAATTTCTCTCGCCCCCTTCAAAAACTTTTAAAAGTTTCTCTCAACCCCCTAAATGTCACGTATCGACTTCTAATTGGTTTGACTTTTCAAACATTTCATCCAATCAAAAGTTGACACGTCGTATCCAGGGGGCTGAGAGACATGTTTTAGAAAGTTCAAGGGGATGAGACAAACTTTTGAAAGTTCAGGGGTGCCAGACAAAAAAGTGGACAAGTTCAGGAAGGTCCGGATGCATTTAGTCCAATAGGTTTTTTAAGTCTTCGTGCTAATAAAAATGTTCTTTAAGTGAGACACATGATTTTTTAATTATATTTGGAAAAGCAGAGGCGTAAAGCTTTAACCTTATTATTCAAAAAAAAAAAATTAACCTTGTGTCTGTCTCCCCGGAACATTTGGTAACGATTAAGACACGACAGAAGAAAAATGCACGGCTGTATTTGAGTTTGAGCTAATTGTTTCGTTAGAGGGGTAACGCAATGATTGACAAAGCCATCCACTACATATACTTTGGTGTTACAATGTTTATTTTTGTCCACATTGTTAATTAGTGTGACACTAGTATATTATGTCTATTCAACATTGGACTAAATAATGAACCCATTACCTTGTGGTAGAAAAAAAATAAAAGTATAAATATTTTATGAGAAAATTTAATCGCCTAAATTTTTTTAAAGAAGAACTTGCATCATTAGTTTGCAATGATAATAGTAAAAGAAAAATTCATCTCTTGTCAATTAAGGTGAACTCGAATTTATAAATTTTAAGATCACAATTTTAGTTTTAAATCACTAAGTTGAAACTTTTGTCACGTAATAAAGTTTGCTAGATTGCATGTTATGAAAAAGAAATTTCAATTTTTTGGATTAAAACACAAGTTTACCACATTTTCCTCCTCTCTTTTTTTTGCTTTCCTTTATATTTTAAAAAATTCGAAGACTTCCTTTTCAAATAATTAACATGCCAAATAAATTTTCTACCATACACTCTTTAAAACTTCAACATAATGCAGTTTTAATTGATTATATATTGTAAGAGGTGTAGGGTATGGTGGTGTATTTTTAGAAATAAGAGTTGCTTAGCTTATTTCACGGTTGGATATTATTTTTTTAATAATTAGTAAATTCGTAAAGAGACAGTTTGAAATCCAAGACTTTTCACCAATACATTGAAAGGTGTATCATTTGATTAAAGACCAATTAGTATATAGTAGATAATATTATTACATCCTCTATATAAAAGAAGTAGACCGATATAGATATTGTCTATTTTTACAAAATATAAATTGAGTTAGATACAAGATTTTAGGATGATGGTCTAAGTCAAATTCCCTGTCAACCTATATTTCTTCTTTATTTATAAATGTTTCACAACTTTAAAGGCATATACATTTTGAATTTGTCCTTCTACAGACACAAAAGCTCATCCCTAGCGACTTGGCGTCTCATAACTATATTAGAAAATTAATAAATTCATCCATCCAATGTTACTGCCAAAAGTTACGTCTCACCCAAATCTAAAATGACATTACAATGTTTTCGGAAACTTGCAAGTGTTTCGGTTTTTATGCAGAAAAAGTATTTTCCAATTTTCACAAGTGAGCAATATCTCTTTGAATAAATGGAACAAATATAAATGTGCTGGCTGTCAAATTTCAGTAGCTTAGAACTTAGTTTGCAGTTTACCGGCAACGAGCTGCATATAGTGTAATGTGGACTTCACTCACAAAATCACCAAGTTTTCCCAAAATTGTGACCCTTTTGCTTTTCCCTAATTGATTAAATTAATATTAATATTAGGGCAGCTTGTTATCGAGTAAGTAAAGAAGAATTATTAGTAAGAAGAATTATGAACAACTTCAAATTGATATGAAAGTGCGTCATTTAAGCCCCTCAAATACATAAATTCACTCTCATCCAAGAGAGTAGGTTACACTCGCCGTCACGTGTCGGGTTTGGAAAAGTCAAATCAATGCTGACCTGACACGTGGCATAGTTTAATAAAAAAAATTTAAAAAAAATTCAATTTAGTCCTTCAACCTTTTTACTTTTCAATTTTGCCATCTTCCTTAACACAATAAAACATCAATTTAATCCTTTAACTTTTTTCTTTTCATATTTACCATCTTCTCCGATACAAAAAAACTCCATTAACACTTCTAAACTTTCATTGTTCAAAAGAAAAATCACCGGAAAAAAGGTCACCGGATTTTCTACCATCACTGGATTATGTCGTCACCGGGAAATGGTCGCCGGATTTCTATCATCGCCGGAAAAGTCCAACGAAGTTCTTCCGTCAATGGAAAAGGTCACCGGAGTTCTGACGTCGCCGAAATTCTTCTGTCGCCGGAAAATGGTCGCCGGAAAGTCAGTCACTCTTTTATCAAAGTCAAAGTTACCACGTCATCTGCCACGTAGGATTTAGGGATTTAAATGGCGCACTTTTAGAAACGTTAGGAGCTTAAACAACCACTTTGAAACATTAAGGGTATAAATGAATTTTTAAAAAAAACGTTAGGGGCTCAATGATGCATATAGCAAAAAATTTACTCATATAAAAAGTTGTTTGTTTTGACACCACATATTGTTAATAAAAGATTCATGTTGATATTTCATCTTAAATATTTAGGTCTATCTCTTAATCGGATCTTTTTAATATTTCAAAAAATTTTGTCAATCTTAAGGATGAATGGTGAAATTCTTGTTGTTATGTTTTCCTTATGACATGCAAATAAAATTTAACAAAATACAAGGATCAAAAGTAATTTTATTATTTTTATTGCTCTGTCATTTTATATAATCTTTTTGCTCTTATTGACACCTCTTTAGTTTCCAATAATATAGTGATATTTCTTTTTGATGATGTTGTGATATTGAACGGTAAAATATGCCTCAATGATGCTCCATTTCGATATAAAAAATACTCTATACCAAATCAGTTGAAAGAGGAAAGATTTGGTGGAGGCAACTAAGAAAAGCAAGTAAATCGACGCGGTAAGATCATGGCTTCTAATTTAGTAGTCTGGTTAATATATAATAATTCGTGAAATCAAATATTAAATTATAGACAGAAAAATGTTAGAAGCAACAGGGAAGGGGCAGGAAGAGAAAGGAAACATAGGCATAATTGTAGGGTCAATTTCAAGTGTAAAGTAACCAACTCAACTCACCACTACTCATGTTTGATTTCAAAACAACACATAACCTCATATATCCATAATTCTGCATTTTTGCATAGTAGGGGTCCATCCGATGTGAGCTTCATCCATCGTCCACGCCCCTGGTCCTTTTTCTTTATTTTTTTCAAAAAGTTTATTCCATATTCTCCATTTGTTTTTTTCCTTCAAGTTGCCTAAAAACCTGATGCTTAATTCCTCTGCTTTTTCTCCTATAAATAGCACTCCTCCTCTCTCATTCCCTCATCTCATCTCCACTTCACTCAATTAGTTCCTATTCTAGTTAACTCAATTATCTTCTACGCTTAAACAGAATGGAGAGCTTGAGCTTCCCCGTTGTTGACCTTTCAAAGCTGAATGGTGACGGCAGAAGCGTCACCATGGAAATGATCAAGGACGCCTGCGAAAACTGGGGCTTCTTCGAGGTACTTGTCTTTGAAGAAAAACACTTGTCTTTTTTCATGTGGTGTTAGTGGATTAAAACGTGTTGTGAACCTGTATTACTTGTGACAACGCAGGTAATGAACCATGGGATATCTCACGAGCTGATGGACAGAGTGGAAAAACTCACAAAGGAGCACTACAGGAAGTGCATGGAACACAGGTTCAAAGAAATGGTGGCCGAGAAAGGCCTAGAGGCCGTACAGTCAGAGATCGACGACTTGGACTGGGAAAGCACTTTCTTCCTGCGCCATCTCCCGGTGTCCAACATAGCAGAAATCCCCGGTCTGGACCAAGACTACAGGGACACCATGAAGGAGTTTGCGGCGCAGCTGGAGAAACTGGCGGAGCACCTGCTGGAGCTGCTGGACGACAACCTCGGCCTCCAGAAAGGGTACCTCAAGAGGGCGTTTTACGGGTCCCCGGGGCCGACCTTCGGGACTAAAGTGAGCAGCTACCCGCCCTGCCCGAAGCCACAGCTCATCAAGGGGCTGAGGGCCCACACCGATGCCGGGGGCATCATTCTACTGTTCCAAGACCACCAAGTGAGCGGCCTCCAGCTCCTCAAGGACGGCCACTGGGTGGACGTCCCCCCTCTCAAGCACTCCATTGTCGTCAACTTGGGCGACCAGCTTGAGGTATCGCCATTTTTTGTCTTTGCTTAAGTGATAACAAGTTGCTTATTTATGTGTGTTTGCTGTTGGTGAATTTGTAAGGTGATTAGCAACGGGAAGTACAAGAGCGTGATGCACAGGGTGATAGCACAGAGGGATGGGAACAGGATGTCAATAGCGTCGTTTTACAACCCGGGGAGCGATGCAGTGATCTACCCGGCGCCTGCACTGGTGCAGGAAGAGGCAGAGAAGAGCAGCCTGGTGTATCCCAAATTCGTGTTCGAGGACTACATGAAGCTGTACGCAGGCCAGAAGTTCCAAGCCAAGGAGCCCCGGTTCGAAGCCATGAAGGCCATGGAGTCCTCTGCTGCCGCTGCCAATGTGGCTCCCATCCCCTTTGCTTAGTTTCCTCTGCTTTTCGTGTGTTGGTTTGTCTCCTCAGTTTACTTATCCTTAATTAGCATCTGCAACTCGATGTAATGATGTGTAATTAATCCCCAAACGTGGGCTTTGCTTTTCACTTGTGTGTTCGGCGTGGGTGCTTTGTGTTTGCCTAATTAGGACTCGGTTTGTATTATTAATTATAAAAACTAATTAACATCTTTTTTCTTTTTGTGTGTGTACTAAGATCCTCTTATCTGTGTGTAATGTTCAGTCTCTGCTTTGTTTATGCTTTTGAAATATTTCCTGTCAAGTCTGTCTCTCTTAAATTGATTTATTTGGACACTTAAGTTCGTTTAGAACAGAATTTTGATGCAAGGTTCTGTTTTATATTTTTTTGTCCAAACTATACAATAGTTGGATTCCTTTTTCTTCTTTTATTATTTCTGTAAGTAAAATAAAAATCTGCCTATGATAAGAAAATGTTCCACTAAGTCCACTCAATGTCCACATCCATATCCGATCGGTATCTGTTGTAGATCAAAGTCAATATTTGTTTAATTATGTAAAATGGACAGCTCCTTCAAGTTTCTTCTTTCCAACTAACGTCATATCCACTTTGTAAGAGATTATAGTTCAAATAAAGTTTCCTTACAAGAGCAACAAAAGAAAATTTGGTTCTCCTGTTTCGAGTTGCATTCATAGTAATTTTCCTTTTAGGCGACTTTCGTAAATAGACTTGTTTTGCATGTTCTACACTGAAAGACATACCATTACATTGTGCTGTCTATTTTTATCCGACTATTGAACTTGGTTTTATTTAGCATGCAAAAATAGTATGATTAACGATAGTTCAAGGAAAATCTAGTTCAAAATATTTTTGTATTAAGAAAATAGATGAACACTGCACAATATCGATACATATAATAATCTAATTCTCCATTTATCGAAATTTGGTGTCTTCAAATTTGGGATAACATAATTGAAAAAGTTAGATATATAGTTTATTAAAAAATTTAATCAAACATCCATTGGCCAGAAACAGAAGAAAAGGTTCATTGACAAACAGAAAATGTATTTTGTCGACGAATTCAAAGAAGCCACCTTTAGAAACTGGGCTATCACTCTAGGCCATACAATTTTCAAGTCAAACGAAGCCAGTACTATAAAAGCACAAAAGGCAGTCTTATGTTCATCCATCAAGATCAATTTAAACTCAATCCACCCCCAAACTTAATGTAACAGTTCAAAAAATACCATTCCAATTTTGTTTAAATTGGTTCATATGTTGTGTTACCATTATATCTCTATCCAGAGGCTGAGGGAGGGGTGGAACTTCACCAGTGGCTAGTTATCTTTTATATAAAAATCTTATTCCAGTAAATCATGCGTAAAGTCCTACATCATTCAATTACTTATAAATTAAACATTAGTAATAAAATAAAACAACATATATTATACCATGATTTGAATTAGGTATTGGCCAAATTTATATGAAAGGATTTTTTTAAACTTTTTTTATTGATTTTCTTCCTCTAAAGTTACTTAGGATGTTTGATTGTATGTTTTATCACATTTTCGTAACACAATTATTTTTTGTGTGCAAGATTAGATAAGATTACACTTGTTCAAGTTACTCGAGGTCCAACTAACCTGTCCAGACCCGATGTCAATGGGTCGGGTTTGGACAAAGATAATGTTAATATAAACCCGGCCCAACTCAAGCCCGTTAAAATCGGAACAAATAATGGATTTGGTCCAGTTCGATGCAAATTAAAAATATATTTATATGATAATAATCATGAAAAAATATATAATAATAACTTTTTAAAAAAATATATCGGATTGGGTCGGATTTGAAAATTGAGTTTTAGATTAAGGCCAACCCGATTATACCCTACTCAGGTAAATTATTCATGCTGGTTTGACTGAATTCAGACAAGACATTTTTAGTGAGAGTCTGACTATACATGAGCAGCCCACTCAATCAAAAGTCAACACCTCTAAATACAATATAATGCGGAAAATTAGCCAATTCCAAATTGAGCATATTAATTTGTGGTGAAACGCATCTAGGATCGGAAATTGTAACCATTACTGGGTAAACAAACTCTGATTTTCTTTTGCGAGAGGGCGCTAAAATAATCTTACTTTTACGACATTTTACAATTCCAGATTATTCTCCTTCTCTCTCTGGATTTTCTCTCTGCTCCGATCCTCTCTACATTTGTTCTTTCTATTTCTACTGAGCTCAGTGATTCGTTTCAATTTCATATCTCCTACTCTTGACTCTATCATTCTTCGATCTGGTTGTTGCTGATCGGAGACGTCGGCGCAGATCTGGAGATTATGGACAAGTGCTTCGGGCTGATCGGAAAGAGAGGGAGGAGCACTCGTCGGGGGTACAGATCGGAGGATTTCAGGTACGATATTGATAGTTACTCGCTTCATTTTGACGATGAGGTTAATAGAGAGGATGAGACGCTGTTCCGCCTGAGTTTCTCAGCGCCGTTGCCGGCAGTGATGTCGGATCTGTCAATGATGCGTTTTTTAGCCGAGACATTCATTTTAGCTGGGATGATGTAAAGCATGAGAGTTCTGGTTCTGTTGAAATCGAGTTGTGATTTCTGATTCTGTGGAATTAGGGTTTTAGGGTGGGGGTTTGGTTCAAGTGAGTCTATTGTTTTGGGAATTGGTCTGATTAAACCGAGTTTTGTTTCATTTTTTCAATTTCAGATAGCTAATTTTGTTTTATTCATCTCTATAGTTGTAAGCAAACTGCTGAAATTTGAGGAGAGATGGGTGTATCAACCACTAGATCCGAGCTTCTGCATTTTGTTCTCAGGAAGGTACATTTTTCACTTAATTTTTTTTTCTATGAAACATTTTTCACTTAATTTTGTTCTAAATTAGCTTTTTAATTGCTGTTTTGATCTCTATTCTTGATAGCTTTAGGGGGAAAAGAGAATCAGAATTCTTGATTCTTGAATGAAGAGATATATGTTACCAATTAGATACCCTTTTGAATGAACATATCCTTCGTATATATATCTGTTTTAATCTCTATGCTGTTTAATCTCTCTCTGCTTCTGCTGAGCCTTTTGTTATTTCGCCCATTTTAATCTGTTCATCCTTCAATTCACACTGGTATTTGGTTGTGTCACTGTGATTGTGTTGTAATATTTTTCGGGATATTGAATTTGGTCTCAGTAGATTTATCTTCTTAATATAAATTGCGATTCGTGTTCTTCATCTGTTGAGTTCAGTGAAGCTTGATTTCTGTCATTGATGGAAAAGAACTTCAGCTCTTTCATTAATAATTGTTATTGATCCTGAGTTAATGATCTTTCACAAAATTTGATCTCTTTATTAGTGACGAAATATCCAATATGCATTCTTTTGAGCTTTATCAGGAACAATATCTAGCTGAACTTTTCATAGTCAAACACATTGACGACACAAAACATGCTGAAAAGGAATTAGTGTATTGGATGTCATATTGGCCAGCTTTCTTCTTCCAAATATTGTTATATCTTCTGCATTTTGCTGATAACATGTGGTTGTACTTTGTTCAGTAGAGACAAAAGGAGAAGACTACAAGAAAACATAAGTCTCATTGGAGGAGGACTCTTCGAAATAGTTGTTCCTAGCAAGAATGCTTTGCTGCATTCCCTGTGGATATCGAGTCATACTGAAATCCAACTGATGTTGTTCCTAGTAAGAATGCTTTTTTTTCATATGCTAAAGTAAAAAAAATAGAGAATTAAGCTTTTTGTCATCAAATTCACATTTGCGCTGATGCATTTCAAATATTTCAGATGATGTAGTGCTTGTGGGATATATTTGAGGGCGTGTTTCTGTAGCATTGTTGATATGGGTAACTAAAGTTACACTACAAGTTGGCGGTTGTCTTTGTTCTTTTTTCATAATTGTATTTGTTGATTTGCTTAAAGGTGATTTTGAAATAATTTATTTTGATATCATTTTTGCAGCATTGAGTGCTAGATTCTTAAGGGAATGTGAGTGATGGACACATCAAATGGATTGTTCAAGTAACATATTGCATAGATTCACTCCGTTAGTTTTCAAATTAATTGATGAAGACAAATTGTATACTCTTATTTTGGAAATATGCATTTATTAATCAACTCTTAGTTGTAATATTTTATTTGTGGCATATCAATTTTATCAGGTATATGATTTCAACACTATTGTTACGAAATATTATCCCAATTTCAAATAAGTATAATAATTTTACATTGTTAATATAAACATATTATCTCAAAATGAAATCGGTATAATAATTTTATACAAACAATGTAAAAATCTTATCCTGAAATTTGAAAAGGTACAACACTTTATGTCGCAAGATAAAATCGGTATTACATTTTTGGACATAAATAATATAAAAATATTATCCCAAAATTTGAAAAGATATAACCACTTTTATACATTCAATGTAAAAGTATTATTCCAGAATAAAATCGGTATAATAATTTTTCACAAACAGTGTAAAAGTATTATCCAAAAATTTGAAAAGGTATAACATTTTTATACGTTCAATGTAATTTTGACGAACTTTTTTTTCATTTCAAATTGTTATACCGTTTTTTGAATAGGTATAACAGTTTTGCACTATAATTATAAACAAATTATCCCAAACTGAAACGGTATAATTTTTTTCATTTCAGCGCTGTTGTTATTGAAATATTATCCCAATTTCAGAAATGTATAATACTTTTGCATTTTTAATGTAAAACTATTATACCGTTTTTGAAAAGGTATATCATTTTTGCGCTATAATTATAAAAAAATTATCCTAAATTGAAACGGTATATTTTTTTCATTTCAGCACTATTGTTATTGAAATATTATCCCAATTTCAGAAAAGTATAATACTTTTGCACTGTTAATATAAAAGTATTATACCATTTTTGAAAAGGTATATCAGGTTTGCACTATAATTATAATTTTTTTTCCAAATTTAAACGGTATAATATTCTTTCATTCCAGTATTGTTTGTTACTAAAATATTATCCTAATTTCAGAAAAGTATAATACTTTTACATTAACAATAACTATAATACTTTTTCTATTGTTAATGTAAAAGTATTATACCGTTTTTGAAAAGGTATATCAATTTTGCACTATAACTATAAAAAATTTATACCAAATTGCAATTGGTATAATACTTTTAAACCTAAAAATCCATTTACACTAACCCTAACCCATTTACCCATTAGTTTAACCCTAATAACCATGACCCCCATCCCTAACCTAGTGCAATTCCAGCGAAAATCTCGGTTCAGTCTCCTGAACTTAGAAAATGTTACATCCAATTAGTCAAATTGCTATCTTATAAAAGTTAGTCATTGCGTCAAAATCATAGTACCTTGCGGAAGTTGCAGAAATCAAATCATAAAACCAATTTGAAACAGTATACTATTTTACAAAATTTTTTTACTTCAAATTGTTATACCGTTTTTGAAAAGGTATACCAGTTTTGAACTACAATTATAAAAAAGTTATACCAAATTGAAATTGTATAATTTTTTTTCATTTCAGCACTGTTGTTATTGCAATATTATCCCAATTACAGAAAAGTATAATACTTTTGCATTGTAAATGTAAAAATATTATCCCAAAATGAAATCGGTATAATAATTTTACACAAACAATGTAAAAATCTTATCTCGAAATTTGAAAAGGTATAACACTTTATGTAAAAGTATTATCTCAAAATGAAATCGATATTACATTCTTTACACAAAATAATGTAAAAATATTATCCCAAAATTTGAAAACGTATAACACTTTTTATACATTCAATGTAAAAATGTTATCTCAAAATAAAATCGATATAATATTTTTTTCACAAACAATATAAAAGTATTATCCCAAAATTTAAAAATGTATAACACTTTTATACGTTCAATTTTACATTGTTTGAGAAAAATTATTATACCGTTTTTCAAAAGGTATAATTTTTTTATAATTATAGTGCAAAATTGGTATACCTTTTCAAAAACAATATAATACTTTTACATTAACAATGCAAAAGTATTATACTTTTCTAAAATTGAGATAATATTTCAGTAACAATAGTGCTGAAATGAAAAAATATTATAACGTTTCAAATTGGTATAATTTTTTTATAATTTCAGTGCAACACTGGTATACCTTTTAAAAAAATGGTATAACACTTTTTTTTACGGTTTAAACTTTTCAACATCGTCGTTCTTGGTTTAAATTTCAATTAGTATACTTTTTTGTGGTATACTTTTTAAATTTTTTTGAAGTCCAATCCCGTAAATCCAACGTCGTTGTCGTCCCCTCCGCCGTTCAATCCATCGTCGTTCAGCCCGTAGCCTGCTGTCTCAATATCCTCGCATTTCGCCAGAAAACACGCGAATTCGGCGATGAAATCCCAATCCCCATCGGATTTCTCCTTCCATCTACCAGATATCTACGTCCCGCTGCTGAATTAACTCGTTTCCCAAGTTCCCCGTCGTTCTTTAGATCACGGTGGCCTTCTTAATCGAATAAATGAAACTTAGAACATAATGGAGTTGAAGTAGAAAATAAAGGTTGCTATTGGAAACATAATAAACTGATGAAATACACTTTGAAATGCAAGAAAATGCTCAGCCAAAAGCTATCCTCTAGCTGCTTAGTACTTGGCTTTTTATAGTACCAAAAAAATATACCCTTTCAGCTAATACAATGAACTAAAAAGAAATAAATAATTCAAAAGATAATAAAAGAAAAGAGTGACAGATCAAATACAGATCAAGCTAAGATGCCCTTTATGATGACTAATGCTTGCCAATTCCACTGAGATCCATTCCCAACTTAAGTTATTAATTTTTTTATCTTCTCAAAAAACTGATTGCACATGCCTTCGTCTTACTTTACAGGTAAAACAATTGCAATTTCGTAGCTGTTTCCATGGAGTCCAAGTCAGCAGGTATAATTTCCTCCTTAGATTTCAGATTATTCCAAAACTCCTTCCAATGACTTCAACACTTTCGTTAAACCTGAAATGTGACAAATATACTCCAAATCAGTAGCATCTAGACCAAAATTAGTCCAAACAAATAACAAAA
>CAOJBJ012187017.1:0-12746 GCA_948291685.1 Euphorbia celastroides | reverse complement strand
ATACCATATGATGTAATTATCTACCGATTTAACTCAAGTTCAAATGATTCTTTAACATTCAATTGCAGAAAACTAAAATCGCAGAAATCAAAAGACACACAGCGATTTTTATAGAGGTTTCCCGATGGCTTTTTAAGGCCATCAGAGTAGTCCTCTTGAGCGAGCAATTTTATTAAGTAAGGCACTAAAGACCACAGGAAAAAATTACAGAGTTCAAGAATTCGATAGAATCCAATTTACAAGACCAATATTGCAAACCAGAACCAGCAATTGAATAATAACACCGCAATCTCAGGCAAAAACTAAGAATAAAGGCAAAAATAGAACGATCACACCTTTAACCCTTCTGAAACAGCTTAATCTTCAAGGCTCAGTGCACTTTCACCGGAAACAACACCAGAAAAGGCTCCTTCGATAGCCAAACGAACAAGAGAGACTCACAAACCAGAGGTTTGATTTCCAAAAGCGGCGTAATCGAGAGAGAAAGAGAACACAACTGAAACCGCGCGCAAGAGAGCAATCGAGATTAGGGTTTGAGGTGTTGATGTGCCTTTATATACTTCCTGCCCTCCAAACAAAACGCACAAGTTTTGCTCATCATTGACTACGGGTCAACCTGGTTTGCTTGCTGGACTTGGGTTCCTATCCGGATCCTTTAACCCAGGGACAAAATCCTCAACAGTGTAGGTTACAAAGCCATTTTGTTTCATACTAATGCTTTAAATAGTGGATGATTTTGAATTCAAGCTCTTCAATTGTATATTATACTAGTTGAATCTCTTGTCAGGGTAAATTGGAAATGAAAAAGGGAAATTGGGAAATGAAAAGGGGCAGTTTTGATGAACTTGAAAGTGTTCAAATTTCAGGTATTAGGGAGATGAAAACATGGAAATTAGAAACAGAGAGGGGTTTGGGGGATTGCGTGCCGAAGGAGGGGCGGCATAGAAGGCGGTGGCGGAGGAATCAACGACATGGAAACGAGGTGTCGCTAATTATTCTAAAGTATCAGCGCAAATATCGATTTGGTAATTTATTTGTTTTTTTGAAAATTGATGCCACATGGCAAGATCTAATTGGATAAAATTTTCAAACAGTCCTATATGGCGCGAGTGTGTTACATTTTCTATTGTGAGGGTGGTATAGTTTGACTCAAGGGGTGAGAGATACACATTTGTCAAGTGAAAGGGGTTTATGGGTGCATAATGACAAGTTTAGGGGGTGAGATGCACACTTGAAAGTTCAGTGGGGAAAAAGGCAATTCGGGACAACCTCACGGGTAGGGGTGAGCATTCAGTCGAAACCGAACCAAACCAATCCAAACATAATTAACCAATATTCGAATAATCAAATTTTTCTTATCCAAACCAAACCGAATAATATTAAAACCGAACCTAACCATATCTTAATAAATAATTTGGTTTAGTTAAAAACCGATCCAATCCAAATTTATATTAACAAAGTATCAAACTTACAAAAATTTGGACCAAACAATTAAATGAATACTGCAAGTAAAAAATCGAAGTCAGTAATTAATAGACCGTGCAAAAATATTTGTATATTATCATATATTATATATATAAATTTATATTACCCATGTTTCGGTTTGGTTTGGTTTTTTTGGATTTTTTTAAAAAATATCCGAACCAAATCAATTAACCAAAATACATAATTTTCATTATCCAATCTAAACCGATTATTTGAAATATCCGAACCAAATTAATAATTCGGTTTGGTTTTGAAATCGGATATCCGTACCGTGTTCCTACTCAGAGGAGGCCCGATACATTAAGTCTGTAAGCTTTTATGGATATCAACTTTGCCATTAATACCCCTAAACTTTGAAAAATGACCTCCGAAATCCGTAAGTCACTATACCACATGTGATATTTAAAGAAGTCAAACAAATAGAATTTTAACACGTGACATAAATTTAGAAGGTCCTCAAAATAACCCAAACATAATTTTATTTCACTATAATTATTATTATATCAAAAATATCATCTTCCTGATATTGGACAAATAAACTTCTTTGTGGCCAATGTCACGTGACATTGTTTTTTATATAATTTTTACGAATTATTTCATGACGATTTATTCCTATAGAAATTAACAAGACTCATTACATTGTTTTTTTTGTCCTAACAATTAAAGAGACAAATACAAATCTCGTCCACAGCTGCAAACATATTGTTTAACGTGACTTATTATTACATTGTTTTTTTACAATTTTATATATTATTTTTATTTTTTTTCTAGTTTAGTTTATTTATCTATATTTTGGTAACAATAACTCTTATAAATAATGTAATTTGCAATATATTACATATATAGTTAGCAATATATGAATTTTAAAATTTGTGTAGTCTTTAATTCAACTTTTTTGTTAAGCTAGCAAATATATAAAATCTGCTATAACTATAATCTAATTGGTCGGTAATCATTTTACTAAATCATTCTAGTTCATACATAATATAGATTAAAGTTGTACTTAAGAGTATTAATGTTAAACTGAAAAACATTATTGACAAATTTTTTTATGGAATATATATCCACAAACAAATAACGAAAGTGAAAGAAATAATGAAAAATACGGTAAATTGAACAAGTGAAATTTATTTGCTTATTGGCCGAGTGCTCTTTCATATCTCTCAACTTACGTAAATTTGCCATTTAGTTCCATATTTTAGTCATCCACTCGCTCAAAAAGTTAAAAAAAATCCACATCAGCGGCCACTTCAAATTCAGGTCACCAAATGTAGTTTTTTGGCAAGTTGAGAAGCATCATCGGTTTGCATCAAAGAATTGGGGGCGTATATGAAAAAACAACGCAAGTTGGAGGGCATAAAAGAGTATTCGATCATTTTTTTATGTACAAGTTAACCCACTCTTAAATTATTCAAACTTTCCTATGTCAGTGTTATGTCTAGAGGTGTGGTTTAAACAAATTTAAGATAGTGAAAGATACTTTTAAAAATTTAAGAGAGGGAGTGGAGGTAAGAAGCTATTAGGACTAATTTCAAGAGAGTCTGAATGAATTAGAATCATATAACACTTGTACTTTTCTTGTAGTTTGTCCTTTTACTTAATAATAGTTTACTCATAATTATATGCTCTAAAGCCTATGCAAAAGTGTAATAGTTTTATAAAGACCAAACGCATCATTTGCTCTCTTAAGTTGGTAAAAAAAGTCACATGTCACCTCAACCTTTTAATTTGGACATATAACTCTCCCAAATTGGTAAAAGTGAACACATAACTCTCACAAATTGGTAAAAGTGAACACATAACTCCCTCAAGTCAAAAAAAATGTCACTTCAACTGTCACGTCAGTTCAAGGGATTTAAGTTGTATCTTTTTTGCCAATTTGAAGGAGTTATGTGTCCACTTTGCCAACTTAGAGGACCTATGTGTACAGCCTCAAAAGTTGGGGTGTCAACTGATTTTTTCAGCCAATTTAGGGACCTGATTATTGATTTGACCTTTCATAAATATTAGAAATATATGTTTTATTCTACATCGAATAAAACTTTTTTTGTTTTACTATAGTTGTCCTATAGTTCAGTGATGGTTATGATAAATAAAGTCATGTTATACTGCTGTTTATAATTTAGTTTTTAAGTATTTTTTTGAAGCCTAGATAAGTGTATATTAGGTCCAGGAAGAATATCAAAAGATGTTTTATCATAACACATCTTATAGCTTTCCTTATATAAAAATGTAGTTATGTCACACTTAAGTGTGCATTTTATATGTTTTAAGCCTATGCAAAGGTCAAAGGATTGTCAGTTTTTAAAAAATAATATAGTATCAAAAAGTTCCAATTTCTATATTTTAATATACATTACAATTGTAGTACTTATTGTTCATTTATAATTAAGCCGCATCACTTGCTCCTGAGCATAGCCCGAATTATACCTATCACTTCGTTGAACTTTGAAAAGGTTTCCAATATTCCTTCCTAATTTTGTAACAATGCACCACTTTAGCACAAAAAAATTTTAAAAAAGTGTTTCCCATTAAATATGACACATCAATTCGGATAGAGAAAAAATACATCAAAAGCTAACATGCAATATTTAATGGATAAATTAGTGCATTTCACAACTTATTCGGGATAAGCTAGTGTTGTTTACAAATTTATGAAGAAATTGTGACAGTTTCAAAGTTCAAACGAATAGTAGGCGAAATGAAACAATTTTAGAAGGGTAAGTGATATGTAATTGACTTTTATAAGTGTAAGTCACTAATCTAATGGTGAGATGGATAAAGTAATATTATTTACTTTGTTTTCTTATTCTTTTGATTTTTGTAATAAGGCTACCTTCCAATTTATTTGTTGGCACTTGTTTTTTCTCTTTTATTTAATAAAAAGGGGGTGAGTTTTTTCTGTGTAAGTTAAATGAGGGGTTGGCTGCTTGTTCTTGTACGTTTTTCGGGCATTGTTAGTGGCTTCTCTTTCTCTCCTGAAGTTTTTTCTTTTTCTTTTTGCTTTTTTGCATGAAACTCTAGTTTTTTTTTTAAAGAAAAAAACAAAGTCATCTCTATTAGTTAAAATATTATCAAATGTTTTTAGTTTCTGTTTTTTTTTTATATATTTTGAAGTTTAGATAAATGTCTATCAGTTCTACTCGCAAATATTTTTTAAAATTTTCAATGTCAATATGGATGAAATTTCTACTAATAATGATTGTATGATGCTAGAGACTGGATTTTGATTTTATTGTTTTTTTGCTATATTAGGAGGACCGGTTCCCTCGTTTTATTTGATGTATTTGCATTTGGATTTATGAAATCTTATTTGGCAGTAAAATACCTATTATTTATTACTAATAAATTTAAATTGGAGGTCGTGTGAATATATATGTAACATTTAATAACATGACAAGTAGGGAAAAATAAGATCAAACGCATACGTTGACCGCATACAAGGAACCACTGTCATCTCCATCTATCACAATTAACTCTGAAAACCCTAATTAAGTAAAAACACACCACATTTCCATTTCTTGCCAACTTACTTAACAATGGCAATTGCACCTTTTCAATTCAAATCTCAACAGTCATCTCTTCTAAATCACACACCTTGTATCAAACCTAACATACCTTTTCACTTTTGTAAGTCCAACTTTCTTTTATTTTCCTGGAAACCAAACGGCCAACAATGGCATCCAACTTTATAGTGAGCCACGAAGAGTTCAACATATTTCACAACATTGACAGATTGCTATACACAAGGCTCGTAGTGAATCTCGAGCGCGACACAGTAGAATAACTGCAAGTCATGGGGCTATTGATCTAGCTCGAAAGGTCGGGGCATATCAGTAATTTGGTCGGCAAGATGCTCTCATGGCCCGATTCTCTTATCAATTCAATTGCTGAAGAGGCTGTCCTTTGCTTCAATTGCATCCAAAGCGAACATTTTCTCCCTTTTCAACACATTCCTTTGCTCCAAAGCATCTCCAGAACCAGGCTTTACGCTCCACTTTTTCCATGAAAATCGAGTCAGCATCGTGGGTTCAGTTTCGAAGATAGTGAGCCAAGTGTGATCCAGGGCGTTTCAGGACATAATGTCGCAAGCGGGGAGGTTGAGGGAGATAAAGACATTGGTGCCCTTCTCAATGTACGGTCAAGGGGTGAGTTGATCTCATGTGGGTTATCATGAAGGAGGGCAGTTTGGTAGTTTCGTGCATGGTTATGATATTGCAGTGCAGAAGGAGATGTTGATTGGGGAAATGAGTGAGGTGTTGAGTAGGAGAGGGGACGAAGACAAAAGATTTCCAATGGATGATAGGACCATTTTCTTGACATTTTCGAAAGGGTATCCTATTCTTGAACATGAAGTCCAAGATTTCTTCTCAAGGTTCTTATATTTCTTCCTTATCTTTGTCTTTTTAAAATGTTTTCATTAAATTGCATGCTAGAGGTCTGCCAACTTAGTTCTATAAGTTACGAAAAATTGTCTCTTTTCACCTATTTTCATATGGAGGGCGATTTTTGAATTAGGCCTAGCATGATTGCAACGGGTCAATACGAGGGGTCATCTCACTTCTTCACTTATGTATTTCTTTTTTGTCTCGCATTTAATGATTGGCACGAAGACTAGAGCAAAATGAAAAATTTTGATAGAGAAATGGACATGCAGGATAGAGAATGCCATGTGTAAAGCACTTAATTGTGGTAGAATCTAGACATAGATAAACGTAATTGAATGTTATGCAGTTAACAAACCAGAAAATGAAATGTTTTGTTATCTCTCTCTCGCATTCAAATTTTAATTCCACGCGTCAACCATTTAGGCAGAGAAACGTACACGTTGGAGAAAAAGGATAACTAAGAACATTGTCACATGTTAATCGTTGAAAAAAAATCAACTGTCCCTTCTTTTCATAGATCCCTTTTGATATCCCTCATTAGGTTTCTCTACACATGATCCATTTATCAATTCTCTCCTATACAACTATTTGTCTTTACTATTTATCAGTCACTTGTTAAAAACACTAATGGTAGACTCTAAAGGGGTCATGAAAATTGAAACAATGATTTACTTTCCAATAGTTGAATGGGTGTCACAAAATTCAACATTGTTGTGTGAATAACAAATTATTGGGTTTGTTTTATTTTTTCGTATATTGTATATATTTTTGTTTCTGGTGCAGGAAGTATGGGGAATGTATAGAAGCAATATATATGCAAGAAGTAGTGGGAGAATAGGATCAGGCGCTGTATGCAAGGCTAATGGTCCGAACACCAGCAGTAATGGAAAGGATACTGAATGGCAACTCCAAAGTTAAATTCTCGATCAATGGTAAACATGTTTGGGCTCGCAAATACGTTCGCAAAACTCCCAAATCGCCTGCACACTCTCTCCTAATTAATGTAAGGGTAAATTAAAGAAAATATGATTAAAAATGTATTGAAAATCTAAAATGACATACAAAAAGGGACAAAAGAAAAGTGCTAAAAAGACCTATATAAAGGGATGGAGGGGTATTTCTTTCTAACACTAAATATCATGATTTTAATACAAGATTTTTATATCTAACTTCAAATATCTATGTTCTAGAAGATTTTACCCTAAAAATCTTCTTAAGTTGGAATGTTATTTGGTTTGCCCCTCTTGATGTGCCTTCTCTTGCCTTTGTCGGGTGCCCATGCGGGTCTAACCTCGGAGCCCCTACTTGTGCCATTTCTCGGGCATGTCTTGGCGGGATTTGCGGGGTGGACACGGCGGCCTGTGTCACGATTTCCCTTTTCACTATCCAGAAAATATCTTTCAAAATGTAAAGGAAAAAAGAAAAATAAAAATAATAATTTCCCATAATTGAATTAAGAAAGACGGAGTTGTAAGGCTCTAATCAGGAGATGCAGGGACAATCTGACAGAACAGAAGAGCAGTCCGCGGGGTAACTGAATATGCAGCCAATTGATTATCATTAGTTCATGACATTTGGAATTTTGAGTCGAAAATGTCAATGAGCAGTCCGCTGGCTCACTTTCGTTTCTCTCATCTTTAAATCGTACCTCTTATTCGCTTCCTCCTCCATCTCTGTTCCGCTCTCGCCCCCGCCTCCGCCTCCTCTTCCCCTTGCACAATCCGCTGTTGCTCCTCCTCTATGCCTCTTCAGCAAATCTCCAATTCCACTTCTAATCAGGTTCATCACTCGCTTCTTTCTTTTTTTTTTTTTTTTGGCATGTGTAACAGACTGCATTAGTTTGATTTACTTCACTATTGTGTTTTCAGCTCCAGGATAGCTTGTTCTACTCCAAGGCATTTTGGGTTTCACAATCTCTACTTGCTTGGGATGTAGATGATGATTCTTGCTTTTTGTATGCTAGTCGGGCTGCTTCTTTATCTGTTACTGATGCTGGTGTTCAAGGTCGTCTCACTCTTCTACCTGCCCTTTCTATTTTTTAGTTTGTACAAAAGCACATTTATGTTGTGAAATGTAATCTAATTGGAGCAATGTATTGTTAGATGTCATGCTTGTCCTTTGAGGTTCCTAATGGATTTTGTACTAGTTGATGAAATCTCCTTTCTAACAGGACATGATGTAAGAATTAAGCTTGAGAAATATGAAGGAGGACTCCTAGAAAATCTAAGATATGGAGGTGCTTTTCTTGATTGCTCATTGGGCTTATTACTTATTCCGATTGTTGCTGCCCTTGTTATCATCTTCTTTTGGGTTTGGCTTTGCTTAATATTTTTTTGCCTCCTAACAAGTTTCTACTATTTTAGTCACTCCTAATCCAATTGATTCTTTTAACTTCTTTTTACTAGGTAATTGAAAAATTTCCTCATATTCGGGATTACAAAGCTTTCAAAGTGCCTTGTGGTCTAGATGCCAAATCTCTTCTCAAATGTCAACTAGCAGTTGCAGAATTTGGCTGTGAGTTATTTCTGGAGCTTTATTCACTAAATCATGCTGAAGTACCATTACCTAATTTGAATAATCACCTGTAAATGGCCTGTTTTATAGAAGTCTTGGACTAACAACAAAACCTTCGTGAGTTCACTTACCATATGTGAGTTTAATAGCGGCTGCATAAATGCTAGTAAAGAATATTTGTGAATTTTCTGCACATCATGGCTGTTCAAGGCGTGCTTTAGGCTCCAGACAAACCAGAATCTTGCCTCATCGCCTAGCCACCTGCTCTAGTCATGCACCTAGGTGCACGTTACACAAAAACTAGAATAATTTAGGAAAATTTTGGAATTGAAATAACTTAGGTAAATTTGGATTTCCGGGAAGAAAATAAATTAGAAACAAAAAGTAGAGGAGAAACCAGGATATAGAATTAGGCAAGACAAATTAGGAAAGAAAAAATTGAAATCAGGAATGAGAAAGCATAAAAAGATATTTATCATGAAACTGGAGAAGTTATTACGCAAGCCTTAACATCACTAAACACGCACCTTACGTCTTCCCCTCGGTTTTAGACCCCATGTGGTTGGCATGTGCCTAGTGCGTTGACAATTATGATTTTTAGAACCCTGTCTGCTTCTGTTGTTGTCAATTTTTTTCTTTCTATATGTATACTAAGAAGCTTATCCTTGGCCAATGATCATTAATGACACTCAAACACATGTTTCACATAGTTTTCTCCATGTATTCCTTGGTTTGAACTTCCCTCTACTCTTGCTCCCAATTTTTAAGCTCTCACCCTTCCAAACCAGAGCATCGATAAGTCTTTGTATCACATGTTCACGTTGTTTCAACTTACACTCAACATGCGTGATGCGTCACATGTCTTTTGCTGGATGTAGTTATTTCCAAGCCATCTATTATATATGCTTTTTTAAGTCACTCGACATTCACCCTTATATAGAATGGCTACCTAGCCATGCTTCTAAATAATTTTCCTTTTACATTTGATGGTATTTTTTCCTCACAACTGTTAGACCACTTTTCTATAAAACAATCATACTTCGATCCTATGGGTTACATCATATAAGTTAATTGTACTATTTCGAGTTTGTCATTCATATTGTTGTTCATGTATTGTAGGTATAGAAGCAAGTGTCAATGAGAATACAGTTTTCTAACCCTAGAGCAATAACATTCACTCCAATTCTTAATTAAAGTACAATTGTTATGTTGAAAAAGAAGATGGCCAAGTATGGTAATCAAGCTGTGCTGTTCTTTTGATTCATCACAATATGCTAGATTTTTGCCCTGTGAGTATACTAGTAGCTAAGGCTTTGGGCTCAAAAAGATACAATTGCATTTCCTATTCACTTGTTAGGTCCTCACGTGCCTTTTGCACTAGTCAAAGGGCTCTAGACATGCCTCATGCTGAATAGTTGGATATTTAGGAAATTTTTTTGAATATAACATATTGGGCAAATTTGGAGTTCAAGAAAGATTTAATTAGAATTTGAAAAGGGAAACTAGTAAGAAGTATTTCTTATAGAAAGAAAGCGGATAAGGAAAAATTGAAATTCGAAAATGAGCACAAATTGCAAGAGAAGAATTGAAATTTGGGGAGAAGAAACTTAAGGGGAAAAAACAGGAAGGAAAAGAAATGAAAGACATCTTGATATTTATATCTAATTGATTAATAGTTTGTAAATAACTACTTAACTACTCTTAAGATAGTAAAATAACTATCTAGGTCTATATGTATAGAAAAACGTATGGCACTTGAATATTTTTAAAAGGTGTTAAAGAGTTTCCTCTTGAGACTTAGATTGTGGTGTCGAAGTTGGTGTCTGGTAAAAAAAATTGGAATTCAAGAACTTGGAATATTTGGGTGTTGACAAGTAGAAATAAACTTTCAAATGCATGAACAAAAACATATGAAAGCATCGTCATAGCATTCTTGTGGGGTCTCTTAGGGTATGATTCTAAACAGAGAATGAATGAGTGAAATAAATTGAATGGCAATGATAAAAATATTTGCATGATTGAGAAAGTACAAAGAATGAATAGAATGCAAAAAGGTAAAGATGTAAAGATGGTCTTTCTTATTCCCTTACGTTAATCTCTTTTAATATTATATAATTGGTTTACCCATTCAAGTAGCAACACCAACACAATTAAATGTACCACAATTTCTCTTTCTGGTAGAATTAAAGATGTTTTTACTTTAATCTACTTTTTACCAAATACAATTGAATGTTGAATTACTGTTATTTCTTTTTGTAAAGAATTTATTAAATATTGTATTATTTTATCATTTAAATTTGACTTTTGAATTGATTGCATTGTCCTTTACTTGTGTTTATTTTACTATATATCATTCTAGAACAATGTGATTGAAATGAGGATGCTTAGATGGATGAGTGGTCACATAAGGATGTATTGTATTAGAAATAGTGCATCCGACAAAAGACTTGTGTGACACATGTTAAAGATAATTTGAGAGACAGATGATTGAGGTGGTACGGACATGGCTACGTAGACCTCTAGATGCCCCAGTTTGAAAGTGTGAGAAGTTAAGGATAGAAAATAATAGTGGACGGATAGGTAGGCCGGAACTTACACTTAGGGAGACTATCTTACGAGATATGCACGTACTTGATATTGATGAGCATCTGGTTCAAGATAGAGCTTCATGGTGCCAAAGAATCCATATAGCCAACCCCATCTAGCACAAGATTAAGGCTTAGTTGGTTTTATTATTATAGATAAATAACTTTCAATTATAATTAAATTATTTTTTTATTTGTAAATTGTTGATATTATTATAATGGTTATTATAAATGAACAAATTGAAGTTAATACAGTTAAATGGTTATTTGTATTTGATTATTGTTATTTTTTATAATACAGAGCCTCACTTTGCTCACCGAGTGCCTATGATTGCGCATCGCGCCTCGGGCAATTTAAAGCTGTGGTGCCTGTCATTAAAAATAATACTGCTTCATAGTTCCTTTTGTAGTTGAGCTCCAAGACTTTCTAGATCCTAGCTTGCACCTAGCCCCTTGACATATGTTACTCACTGCCACACCATTGCCTGGTACAGACTACTAATAGCAGACCAGTATACCGACTTTGGTGTGGCATACTGCACATTGGTACACCAGATTCATTGTCATAAAATCAAGGTAAGAATTGAAGTAGAGGAAATAAATGAAGTTGTGTAAGATGGGAAGACAAACACTATATTATGCAGGCTTGAGCAACGGTGGATATAGGCAGGGTAGTTTGAGTTTAGTTAAGGTTAATTATTTGGTCTGTTATGAACGTTAATGGTACTTAATTTTGCATCTTGTTAAGGGTTTGGTGAAAATTAAATTAGACCAATTGGGACTGAAATTCTTGGCTTGTATATGAAATTATTATTATTATTAGTGATAAAAATGAAAGTCTAAATTGGAACTATTTTATAACTCATTGTATTTTCTGCCTACTACCTCTCAAGATATTTTCATTTACAACTTTTTGTACCCTGTCCATAATTAGGACAATGTCTCCATATCCTAAAATTTTGCAACTGCCATACCAGAAACTAGGATTTGCTCCCATATCCGATACCTATACATATACTCTAGTTCAGGTAACATGGACCTTGACAATTATGTTGTTCAGTCAGTGACCTGAGAATTTATAGACCCCTCAGGCATCCAAGTGCTACGACATTCCACTGGCCTAGTTTTGTTTCAGTTGACTGCCATTAGGTTATTATGAGTTCTTTCAAGCCATCCATCATACCAATGGCATTCAACTCACCACTCTCTGAGGTAGGAGACGCACCTTTCTCTTCCCCAAAAACATTGTGGTCAGATCAGAAACTTGGTGCCTTACATCATCTCACTCTCTCATGACCTGACATCGCCTTTCTTCAATATGGGTACAAACTTTGCCTCCAAATAGATAAATACTCATATTCCAACGTCGTAATTTGGTTTATGGTTTTTCATCTTTCAATTCAAATAAGTTGATACTTTGGGTTGATATATATTCCAGTGTAATTTGTCTGATACTCTAGGTTGATAGAATTGTACAAATGTCACCAAGTAAAGAGAACGATATAATTGAAGATTGAAACTTTCTGCTTCATATTCTGTCACGTACTCTAGGAGAAAGAAGGGCAATTGAGTCAAGTTCTAGAAGTTTGGGAGAGTTTGGTAGTTGGTTCTGTTAGATTGCGTCTTTTATGAATTGTTTTATGAGCTGTTTAGGAGCTGGAGCCAGCTGTCGTTCCTAATTAGGAGTCGATACTAATTAGGAGTTTGTTATTGAGAGTATAATTAGAGCAAATGTACTCTTTGAGGATTATCGAATAAATTACAGAATTTTCTC